>BMAO01003960.1:0-217317 GCA_019973975.1 Trichonephila clavata | reverse complement strand
TATATATTTCGGCAAATTTTATTACAGTATTGATTTCATATGAATTTTTAAATGGAGTTAGGCTTAACAGAACAGATCCCCCGGTCCTGAACGGGTTAAGCGATTTTCGCTATATTTTGAAATCACCACAGTTTTATATTTTTATTACCTAGAATGCTTACCAATAGAATATAATACAACCAAATTAATCTTTTAAAAAACAGTTTTCCATATACTAGAAGATTTTATCTGAGTGAATTCCATTTTCTCTGTTATCCCCACTGAACTGCGCATTTTCTTTTCCGTTTCAAAAAAAATAAAAGAGAAAGTATTTCGTCTTATAAATTACATAATTTCCTATAAATCCGCTATTGTTTATCTTCATGTACAATTCGATCGTCCAAAAAGCTACGTAATACTATTTTATTGTTTTCTTCAGTCTAAATATCTTGGTGTTTTTTTTTTTTTTGGTACGAAACTATCATTTCGGATAAATGTATCATCAAAATCTTGTACAATTTGTTGTGATTGGTAATTATTTGACTATTGTTATTGAACTATAGTTTGAAGTAAGGAGAGAAAAGCTATTTCTAGAAGGTAGGCCATCAATAAATCAAATACAGTTAATGGGTTTCAGTGAAATCAATTAAAAGCTCCGAATTGAAGTGAAGACATAGTCGGAAGCTAACAAAAATACTTGCGTTTCAATTACTCCTTTATTCGAGTTCCCAATTGATTCCCCTTAAGGGGTATTAAGGAACAATGACTTTCAAAGCAAGGCAAGATGATCGAGAAAGTTAAAGGGGGGATTTCAAACTTTTTTTCTTGGATGTTTTTCTTTTGGATTACAACGAATGACATGATTTTTAATGGGTTAGTAACAGTGTGTAATTAGATCACAGTAAAACAACGATTTTTTTAAGAGTATGGCTTTTGCTCGATTTCAAATCAGAATCTGAAACAAATAGTGCCTATTTAAATGAATTCTACATTGGGGAGAGAAAATAATTCAGAAAGTAGCTCTTGAGTAAATTTATTGTTTTCTTTTATTCATGGTTCAATTAAAACGATTAGAGTTTTTCAAATTGTGTTTCTGGCATTGGCTCTTTACATAAAAGCATAGAGAGCAGTAATCCATCTTTCATTTCAAAGAAACAATGGGTTTGAAATTGATAAATTAAACGCTCTCCAAATTAAAAAGCATTGTTTGATTAAAGAATAAAATATTATGAACCCTTATTTAAATAGAATAAATATGCAACTATTTTATATCTCAGGCTGTTTTCTTAGCAGTAAAATCTTTTTGAAGCATTAATGCGAATTTTTATTTAAAAATGATCATTTAAGTTTCTTTTAACAACAAAGATTTTCCTTTCACTATTATAAATTCACTTTGTTGTAACATGCATCGAGAATCGAGAAAAATATTTAAACTAGGAAAAATACCTTATTTGTTAGAAAATATAAAAGCTTGATTATAATTTAGTGGATTCAATTCATAAGAAATATGCTTCAAAGTATAAGAAATATAAAATGTATTAATAAATCATGTATAAATACCACCATTATTAAGCGTATTAATAAATCCATGTATAAATGCCACACTTTTATAATACTTAATATATATTAAAGGGGATATTTTTCAACATTATTTACTTTAAGTCACCAATTACTATTTTTCCTTACTAATTAATAGTGATATTTTTTAAAGCTAAGCGTTGTAACGGGTCTATTCATGTTCTTCTTACTAACAGTCCTCTTGGGGAGAAATGGGTGTTTGAAATTTATTCTATTGAAAACCTGCCTCCGAAGAAGAAGACGCAATATATGCAAATTATGAAGTGTATTTAAAGATTAAGCTTTCGAGCTAAGAAAGAGAGAGAGGTTAGACTGTACTAACGGATAGCAGTGATTTATTAGCGTGAAGCTAAGCAAGATAACTTCCTTACTTATTTGATTAAAATTAAAATTGACAATTTGGTCAATTAAGCGTTAAACTTAGATTAGAACGAATTGAATAAGACAGTATATTGCCTAGATGCAAGTGATCCAATTTACTGTTAATTCTCCTAGTACCTCGTCTATCCCGCGATTGCTTCACATATTTAAAATTTGGTGCATTTCTTAATTTAAGTTGTTGAATTTGTGTCATAATTGAGAATTATTAATAAATAGAATTTGTATTGGCTATGGCTAACCTTTCTTCCGACCCTCTCACACACACTAAGGGATGACACAGGATATCCCTTACAATAAATTCACTTTGTCGTGGCAAGCATCATCCACAAATTAAAAAAAAATCGAGAAAAAAATTTAGAACTATGAAAAATACTATATTTGTTACAAAATGTAAAAGCAGGATTAAAATTTAAAGAATTCAATTCGTAAGAAATATGCTTCAGAGTATGAAAAATGTACTCTATATAAATATAAATGCCACACTTCGATAATATTTAATATGTACCCAAGGGGATATTTTTCAACTTGAAATAAGCCACCAATTATTAGTTTTCCTTACTAATTAATATAGCGATAGAGTTTTTTAAGATAAACGTTTAGTTATTGAAGACATAGTTTCAGGTAAATTGGTTTTAACTGTAGTTTGCATCAGTTCTTTTGGGTTATGGATAGAGTCAAAAAAGTAACTATGAGAGAAAAGAATACGGATCAAACAACTAAGTTACTAATGAAATATAGCAGTATAATCTCAAGTATTATGTTCTTTTTATAGCACTTCCCAAACTTTCAATATTCAATTGAATATTTATGTATTCAACGAATATTCAATCGTAATTTTCATTGCCCTCCCCTCCGTACAATAACAATTGTATTGAATTCAATTATATTATACTTTGATGCTAAAGCTAGAATACGATTTCAACCTCTTAAGTGTCACCGGCGTATATAAACGTCTCACAGAGCCATAATGTTATTTTCCTCGGACGTATATATATATGTCTTTTGGAAGTACGATCTTTTCTCCGCTTTTCTATCCATAAAATTATTTTTCAAACGCTTTGGAATGCAATAAAGGGACTTTGACAGTGTGTCCAGTGGCATTGGGAGCGATTAGCATAGCTCTTAATCAGAAGTTGCAGGATTAATTATAAACATAACAAATTATCTAGATAAATGTTAATGTTTGTATATAATTTTATATATGACAAGACCATGGCAGCACTAGTAATTACTGAATTTTTTATTAGTATTGTGAAATTAATTATCAAATACATTGTGTAGGACTGATACATTTATAAGTATATTATATCAGTGTAAATCTGTATTTTATTTTTTATTATGTCAGAATGTATTTTGTTCATTTTCAGTAAATTAGTAATTTTTTTTAAATAATGTTTGGTTTTAGACTTTTTAATATGTGCTCGCACCTTCCTCGTGGAATTTTCACGCCTCCCCAAGGGGTGCACCCCTCAGTTTGATAAACGCTGCTTTATAGTGGACAAATATTAACATATTTTTCAATATTTAGACAATAGTTCATGTCATTCAAGTATACCATATGTACTAAATATATATAAAGTGTGAACATCTCCTCCCGCTCATTGATGTGCGATGTATGATGATTAACTTTAAAGCCAATTACTTAGAAAGTGAATAGAGGCATTTGTCGATTTTAATGACTGGAACACATTTGAGATGAAATGCAATCCTCAAAATAAACTTTACAGAGTACACGTGTTTGTTCAAAGGAAAATTTCAAACTAATTCCCAATATGTCGGTTGTAATTACATAGCTTTTGTGTAACTGTGTGCATAAAGCCGCATGAATTGGAAATATTTAAGTAACAACCTAAGAATTTAATAAGGATAGTTAAATAAGCTATGTTGGATGTTATTAGATTTTACATTTGAAATGAAATACTACCTATGCTGTATAGAATAAATCAGAACAATGTTTTAGTGAGCAAGGATGAAATGACTAATGGGTTGGTGATTTCGTCCCTGAAGTGTAAAATTCCCAATAGTATAAGTCTCTTAGACTTATATTTGCTCAAAGTACAGGATTATATCGGTAGTTGCCTTTAATTCGATATTCCTTGGAATTCCTTTTCAGAATAGGTAGTAATTCAATCTAATTGTCTAAAATAACTCTTCCTTGTAACTGTTTAATTCAGTGCCTCTCAAACATTCAATGTTTGCGACTCAATATTGAATCATAATTTTCATCACCCCCTACCCTCTATACAATGACAATGCATTGAATTCAATAATACCATAGTTTGACGCTAAACCTACACACACACAATACGACTTTAACCTTTTCAATGTCACCGGTGTATATATAAGTCTCGCTCAGCCGTCACACTAATTGCTTGGGCACAGGCGTGTATATACGTGTTTACGAAGTACAATTTTTGAAAATGACCTTGACAGTGTGTATATGTTTCTGAAGGATTTACTTATATATTTCATAGGATTTTCTTAGTTATTCCTTTTTTTCTGCCTCCTTGAAAAGCATCCCTATACGATCACCTACGTATTAAACGGGGAGCGAATCGCGTATTTTTTTAGGGATTAATTATTAACCGTACAAATTATCAAGATTAGGGTTAATTTTTGCATATAATTTTATATATGACAAGCCGATGGGGTCACTGGTAATTATTAAACTTGTTCTTAACTTATTATTGATAAATCAATTATAAAATACATTGCAAAGTTTGATGTATGTATAAGTGTATATCAGTGTAAATGTGTATTTTATTTATTTTTTTTATTTTGTCAGAACGCATTTTGTGTGTTCTTTACTTTCAGTAAATTAATAATTTTTTAAAATAGTTTTTTGTTTTCGACTTTTCATTATACTTGCAGCACCCTTGCAAGGTTATCACCACCCCCAAGGAGCGTGCCCCACAGTTTGAGAAACAATGGTTTCTTTACTTTAATCTTGAATTTTACAGATCAGTTTTCAAAACTAGAAATTCGAAGACATTTTTATGCTTTTTAAAAGTTGGATGTTTTTGAAATGCGATTCATTTAAGAGAATGCTATGAATATATTTTAGCTTACAAAAAAACATTCATATTATTAAAGATTCTATTAATTTTTCTTCATTTATTCGTATATAGCAGGGGTTACCGAATCATCGATCGCGAGCTACTAGTAGCCCGCGGGGAAATTTTTCGTAGATGGCATTAACGTTCCCCTTTTGCCATTTATTATAGGGATTGATACTGAAAAGTTCTCTACTTGTGTGATGGAGAATTTTTAATTTTAGGAAGACACTGCTGCAGTGGAGTTGGTCCTGATTAAATTTCAGAATATTTATCGGTAAAATTGCTTTCTTCAAGCTTTGCAAAAATTAGGTTTCTTGTTCTTAAAAATATGCTGAATGTTGGTTCAGGTTTGCTGCACAGTTCAGCTCTATATATTCGTGTGAGAATTTTTTTTCTGTATGAAATTTATTAAAAATAAGTATAGAAACAGACTTACTAATGAACTCTTGGACAATTGTTTCCAAATAGCACAGCCACTGCCTACTCTCCCAACATTACAAAACTTATTGATAACAAAAAATGACTTTCCCCTTTCTCATTAAAGTTAATAAGTCCGATAGAAAAATCTGATATATTGTTACTCTTCTCTTGTTTTCCTTTTTACAGCTCAATTTCAGTTTATTTTTGTTATATGCACTTTAATTCAATCTGATTTCCTATTTATTAGAAACTTAAGTTTATAGGCAATAACAATTGTAAGATTTTTTTAAGGAACTAGGTAGTTCTTTTGATTGGTAGGATTAAAAATGGTAAAGTAGCTCAGAAGCTAGGTAACCACTGGCTTATAGTATTACTTCTAATGGGGCTGCGAGTTGGTGTTTTACCATTTCAGGTCTAGTACACTCTCCGGAAGCTGGTATCTATTTTTAGTGAGGCACCATATGGGCGGATACCAGTCACCGAAGTTAATTTTGACTACCAGTTTCCTCTCACTCTCTCTCTCTCTCTCTCTCCCCAGAGGAAGGCACCTGTGCTCTGGCGATGCGACCCCGAACTTAGGATTTTAAATTTGCCGAGAGAACCCATGCCAAACAGCCACTCAAGATATATTTTAGATAGCTCATAATCATGTCACCTGGACACTGTCGATTTCCTCTCCTCATCAGGAAAATCCACCTACTTGGGCTGGGATCGAACTCACAACCTCAGGCGTACAAGGTCAGCGACAAGTCAAATATGCCACCTAGCCGGTAGTTCATAGTAAGAGTATAATAGACTTATATTATTTTTGCTACAAGCTTAGAATACAGTTTAAATATTTTTGACAATCATTAAACATAAAGTATATTTTAAATATATATATATTTATTTAAACTGTATTCTAATGTAATGCATTCTACTGTACTCATATGCATTATAATGTACTACAAAAACACAATTTAGGTATACATTTTTGTAAAAAGAGAATGACGTAAATGTAACAATATAATAGAAACATCGTTAAAAAGTTATGATAAATGTTACTCAACCGAAACGTGACTTATTGCTCTTAGAATTAAAGAACTGAGATTATTTCGGTTATAATTAACATTCAATACATTAAAGATGCAGTATTTTCCCTTCTCCTTTAAAAACATAAATAATAAAATATTTCATTTCAGCCCTTTTATTTTCTCTTGATATTTGAAATACTATACGAGTGTCAAGAGAGAATATACTTCAGAAAGATCAATCCCACTACAGTTTTAAAGTTATCGGAAATCGTATATTTAATCAGAAAACATTATACTGCGATACTCATAAGAGTTTGCTATAAATGTTTTCCCAACCAAAGAGCACTCAACTAGAACATAACATCTGAGATCAAATTTTCATTCTCTGCCGTATGCTTAGTTCCACAAATTACGCGAACTTCAGACCATGCGTGATAAAGCATTCCCCTTCAGTTGCAACATTTTGCTGAACAATCTCTCAATTTCAATAATCGATAGAAATATGTCCAGGGATATCGCTCGTGGAAAATCCAGCAAATTGCTGAAACATCATTTGTCCCAATAAGACTGGGTTTTAAGTACTGTCGTTTAACAGAGTCGTCCTCAAATACCACTCAATGACTACAATAAATATCTCGGAATGACTATAATTTATTTCCAAAATGAAACCATGTTTTCCCTTATGCTTTATATCTTTCCTTCCGTAAAAGATTACTGTGAATTTGCTTGAATGCGATGGAAAGTGCTAAGATTAAGAAAGAGAAAGCTGCTGCAAATGATCTCGAATGAGAGAAGCATTAATTGTTGACAATGGTTGTAAGGATTCTTAAGAAATACTGGTTAATTAAACTGTCCGCCAAGCGTCCTTCTAAATGAGCTCGCTTCGACCCTTAAATTACGAGAGTGAATTAGAGAAGAGCTTGTTAAAAGAATTTAGCATCAATTGAGAAAGAAAATTCTCTTAGCATTTGGGTTGAATATTTGAGAAAATTTTGAAAAATATCTTCGTGACGAAATGTTAAATGGTAGTAGGCTGTCAGGCTGTTCTGGGTAGAGTAATTAGTCAAATGACTGGAAACGGGATAATTTAACGTTCGCCTAAAGAATAAAGACATTAGTTCTTTCATTCAAGTAGGAAGCACTAATAGCATGATGAATTTTAATAAGCATCGGACTTCAAGGGAAAGCAAAATAAATGGCTTTCTGAATAAAGGTCTTGGTTTCAATGTCCTTTTCAAGAAATACTTGAAGATTTATTTTTGTTATAATTTTGGATGATATCATTTACCTTTTAAATGTATTTTACTTGTTAGTTAAAGTCTTACAGAAGTTTTACACTCTTATACGAGTAAAGTTGAAAAAGAACTTCATCGTGATTGATTCCTTGAGAAAATAATTATTCAAACGTAAGAATAAATCGTTTTAACTTAAAGAGCAAGTTTCGGATCTTGATTGTTGAAAAGTTTGAAGAATATGAATGAATAAAAATTCGTTTATTACATGCCCTTTAATAATAGTATTTTTATTGTTTTCAATATTCCGTGAATATTTAACCCCTTAAATGAAAATTAAAAGTTACGTGATTCGCTTTCCAGCGCCATAATTTTTCACATGGGTACGCGTATGCGGTATTTTGGAGGGAAAATAAAAGGCATAAATAAGCAAATTTTTCTCTGAAATAAGTAAATTCTTTGCAAATACTGTCATGGTGATTTAACATCATTCCAAAGCCATAGGAATAGTTTTACTGATAGCAGCGCAATGGAAAGGATCATATTTTGGAGAGACGTATATATAAGTCAGGAGCATTGAAAGCACCATTTGAGTAAGACGGATATATACGTCAGTCGCAGTTAAGAGGTTAAAGCATCTCAAAACAATTGTTACTAAATGTTAAAATCTATTGGAATTTCATTTACTTTTCAATATCACAATCTTTAAACTATCAAATATTTTCCATAAATATGTATATATGTATATATATATATATATAATTAATATTCTCTGTATGAAAGACATAAATTATTTGAATAATTTTAAAACTAATGATTAAAATATGTAATTATGTAAAATATGTAAAGTGGGAACAGTAATTAGATTGGATGCTACAGTATTATAAAATTTGCAGATTGAAAAAGGCTAATTAATGGTCGACAACATCTTTATATTTACAGTAACGAGGAAAATTTATGGAATATATTGGATACAGAAGTTTTAATTCATTATTAATAAACAGGTTACATGCCTAAAGAAGCATTCGAAAACAGAGTTTTAAAAATAGGATAATTTATATTATGAATGTAATTTTAGTTTTACTTAATTTTAACTAATCATTATTTTAAATATCTCATTTAGATTTAACAAATTTGTTACAAATATATTTTATATATTCTTTAATGAGTGCACAGTTTTATCCCCTATCAAAATTCTATTTCCCATCTAACATTTAATTTACCATCGTACATACTCGATTATTAAATTAAATAGCTAATACTTTCTTAGAAAAAGTTGTCCAAACATTTGGTTTCTATCCCAGGTCATTAACTTTTATGGTCTTTGGCTGTACTTTCCCACACTTTACTCTCCAATCAAAACCTAAGCTAAACAAGTAATATAAAGAACATAAGTCAATTCCTACTTGGGTCAACAAAGAAAAATGTTAGTTATTTTTTATCAAATAATTACAATTAATATATAAATATGTTTATACATATGACAGAATCACAATATTAAGTGGAACTTAATTTTTATTAATTATCATTAAAGTATTATATTGTCATCCAAAAAAATGGCGTACATAAAATTTCAGCTCAACTGGAGGCTTTAAAACGTGAGAATAAAAAATCTGTTAAAGTTTTGACTCAAGTCGCTAAAAATGAAGTCAACGTGACTGTATCTGTAATTCTTTAAATAATTTGTTTCTGTCAATTAATTTTGATTCATTATAATTAAATTATTATATTGTCACCCCCAAACAATCGTGTATAGGAAATTTCAGCTCAAATAAGCTCTTTAAAATGTGAGAAAAAAACCTTTTAAAGTTTTGACACAAGTCTATAAAATGGTCCCTAAATCGCCTTAGTCTAAAAATGATGCCAACATGGCTGTGTCTGTAATTCTTTGAATAATTAGTTTTAATCAATTAATTCTTATTAATTATAATTAAATTACCGTATTTTCAACCAAAATAATCGTGTATATTAAATTTCAGCTCAATTAAGTGCTTTAAGCACTTTTATTGACTGAAAATTCGAACAAGGTATATATAGGGAGATTGTGATCTCTAATAGTAGGAATTGAAAAATGATGAATTTGCAGTAATGAAAATAAATATACAATCCAATTAAAAATCAGAACATTCGGTTGGTCTGTCTCTATGGGTTCATTTGGTTTGTCTCTATGTGAAGATGTGAAAGATGGCTGTCTTAGTGAAGGAGTAAAAACAGTGTTTCCGAAAGGTTCTCCGAGTTTACTTCGAATCATCACAAACACACACATATATATATATACACCACTGCTAGCACACAAACATACATGTTGCACTGCTAGCACATGAGGTTTTGACAAGTGGCTCAGTCGATAAACATGGATTAGAAATGCAAATTTTTAAGGGGTGATGTACGGTCCGCGTGCACAAGTAGGACTGGAGATTAAAAGATCTGCCTTCTCTTTTGAAGGAGTTTAAACATCTTGTTCTAGGAACGATTCTTCATTTTAATTCCTCTCCCCAGATTGTAGAATCTCGTTATAAACGTTTTTGCTTGCCCTAACACTCTTCATCAAAACTTTTTAGCCAGTTTATTTCGCTTATACATTCCTTGCGCATCGTAAATCAATTCAGTTCTTGTATTATTTAATGAAAATTTTGAAAAAAAATCCAGTGCTTTTTTTTCAATAAAGATTTTTAAAAAATGGAAATTATTTAAAAAAACTGAACGCTGAAATTAACTATCATCCAATCTTGAGTCTTCTTACAAATTGAATCTTAAATACTAATTAAAAAAACAAAAGTTATTTATCACAAATAATAATTAAATTATTTATATATATTATGAAAAAAAATTCTGTATTCCGTATATTAGGGTCATATTTCGTTGAAAACAGTGGATTAATTGCAGAAAACACTTACATTAAATCCCGTAATAGATGTTTAGGAAATTTTCACTTCAGATATACAATAATACCCCTAACTCTTATACTACAGGTACGACTCATGTCTTGAGTGTAGGCGTATGTCTCGGGTATATTTTCTCACGTAAATACATATAAATTATTTTTAGTTGAGGCCGGAAACGAAAAAAAAATAATATAGAAACATGTTCAATAATATCATAGACTACTCAAACAAATATATATCACAAATACAAAATCGCAAACCAAAGTTATTTTGATGTGTAGAAGGTTTCATAAAATCTAACAAGTAGAGTCTGCCGGATCAAAGAGAGAGACAGAATTTACTTCTCCCTCAAAATTTCTTCCTAGAATGCTAATGTTTTTTTTTATTCTTTGTCTTGTTGAAAAAATACTCTCTTCGTTGTAGAATGTATTTTCCAAAATTTTTAACCCTTTTTCAATTAAACTGCAACCTTCTGTCAAATTCCCAGCCATCATTCTATCTCCTGATTAAACAGGATCTAAGACTCAAGTTCTTCAATATCTTGCACTTGTTTATGCATTTATATGAGCTCATCAATTGTCAGCTCCCGATTGTGGGAATCCAGCAGTTCTTGAACGTCATCACTATCTTCTTTTAAATTTATTTTCTAGGTAAAATCAACAAGTTCTTCAATCATGTTACCAATTTCATCGGGCTCTGGCATTAATTCCCCCTGATTTTCAGCGAAGGGAAAAAATGAACAAATCGACGAAATTTGAAAATCTTGTAACTCCGAATTCGCGCGAGTTTGGAATAGCGTAAGTCGAGGTATTACTATATATGAAGTATGTTTTTACAAATAATAAAGTAGTCTCCATTTTCTAAAGTAGTTTTTTTTCCTGTAGAATGGTATACTCTTTAGAATATTAAATAAAATAAGTCTATAAAAATTCTGAGATATATATTCTAGGTTTCCAAATAATTAATGGAAAGGAAATAAAACTGACATGATTAGTGTCGAACCGTTTTCTTAATAAATTTCTGTAACTTCTTTGTAAATGTTCCTATTTTTAAAGAGGAAGCTTATTCGTAATATTTTTAAGAACCCTTCCACACACATAATTTGGAAGTAAATATCTTTAAAAATTGCTTTCTTCCTCAGTTACATTTACTTCAGTTACTTATATAAACATAGCAAAATATATTTCCCTTAAATAAGTTGGACATATTGTTAATACAAAAAAAAGTTTTCATTTTTAACTACTAAGTTGTAATTATAAAATTATCATTCATTACCGTAGGTAGTATTCAGAAAGTTGCCTAGTAAAATTCTTACAAATAAAGAAAAGCTACAATTTTATATATAAGTGTTTAATAAATTACTTATACGTACTAAAAATAGAATTCCTGAAATTGTATTCATGTTTGAACAAATAAACTATTTATATTAAAAAAAAATAGGATTACAGACTATGTCAATCGACATTTTCATTAACATATTTTCATTAAACCTGATATATGTGGAAGTAAAAAATAAATAATTCGAAATGTTTTCAAATCATATTTTACTCCAAATCGAATTCAAAGTAATTAGTAGAGAATATTAATTACTCCCTATTGAGAGTCAAGGTAGGTTGCAAAAATCATGTAGTTATAGTCACGTGATCATGGAAGGGATTGTTGATGTCGAATCGTAGGTTTTAAGCCATGAAGTCACTCAAGATACGCTGTGTAGATGATACACATTAGGTATGTTAAGGCTCAAAGCTCTCACACTGGCGTGGAGTGGTAGTTTGATGTGTAATGTGCTCACTCAGGTATCGGTTTTGATTCAAAATTACGGAAGTATCTATGCAATAGCTGCAGAGTCACTTCTAAGTTGACTTTAATAATCAATCAATCAAACAACCATTTTGGTGTAGCTACATATTACTCGAGATAGCTACATATTACTCGAGATAGTATTACTCGAGGTAGCTACATTCGTAATCGTACTCTGAACAGAAGCGGGATTCAGTGGTTTGGAAAGACAATATTCACCCATTTGCAGGGAATTTACATAATATCCTGGGCTACAGTGTAGAACAGGGAGACCTTTGGATTTGGCGATTTCCATCTAGCTATCATGGTTAGATAACAAATTCATTCTGGTAAACTATAATTTGGCAACCCTTAATTTTTGATATGTGTTCTTATGCATAAAAGGTTACGTGTTCTTTTTTATTAATTGCTAATAGTTAGTTAAAAATTTTGTGGATGTTTTTAAAAGACAGATGATTTTTAAATTAACAACCCCATCGTTTATTTTTTTTATTTTTCATTTTGCATTTAGATTTTGTCCATGAAGGATTTTTTGATTTTTTCTGTGCAATTTTTAACTGTTTGATTTTCCTGTTTTTCGTTTGTTCCTTGGACTTATCCTGACGAGTATGCCTGAAAGGTATGATTTTTGAGGGTTTTTTTTAATGATTTGGAATGAAAGGGTAAATTGTCAATAATACATCGGTACATGGAAAATGGATTGATTGCTGCAAACTTCGGTTTGCAAGGAAGCTATGCATTTGGTTAAAAAGGATTCGAGTTATGGATATATTTGTGATTCCGAAAGAAAAGAGAGAATGCGGTTCGAACAAAAAGATCTGAAAGGAAGAATAGCTAGTTGAAGAAAGTAAGCCGAGTATGCTTGAGATTCTAATGTTGGTGAATATGTGGGTGTCGAACCGTGACTTCATTTCTTTCTAATTTAATATTTCGTAGAAAACAGTCATGAATTGGATAAGTTTGTGAGTGAAATAAGTTTAACCTTCTTTAGAAGAACGTTTCTGAGCGCAGTATAAGCCTTTTTCTTTAATATTCTAATTTACAAATTCCTTTTATTTAAAAAAATACAATTTTATTTTTATGCATTACGTATAGCTTTATAAATATTTTTTTTATTTCACCTTAATATTTCTGTATTTTTATTGCAAAATTACAGCTTGTAAATTTTCGGAGCACCTATCGCTAAATTAAGTTGTTTGGTGTCCGATTCCGGTCGCCAAAAATTTGACATCGCCAAGGAGTCCCCTGTCTACACTTAAACCAATATCTTGAATAAACTAGGAGCTGCAGACATCTATACGAGAGATGTCCAGAAACTATGTACCATTTTTGAAAACTTACATAAAAAAACCTTTTTCAAAACAAAATATATTTTTAAATGAAAGAGCATGTCGGAATCTATTTTATACATAGTTACCATCATTGTTCAGAGATTTTGATAACGGAAACCAACTTGTCAATACTCTCTTTAAAGAAATATGCCACCAGTGAAGATTTTTTGAAATTTCTTTTTTTTTAACGCACTGAATACATCGTCAACTTGTAGAGAGTTATGGTGAACACATTCAATGAGTTTAGGAAATGGTGAGAGAGAGTGGGTTCGACAGTGTTCAGGGACGGGTGAACCAATGTTCAAAATGAAGCATGAAGTAAGCTGCCTTCTGTTGTCAATGCAAATTTGATTGAAAAGGTGATTGAGAAAACTCGTGAAAACAGCTGGTTCGCAATAAGATTATTTTGAAATGAATTTCCACAAATTTCAAAAAAAAATGTTCACTTGTAGCATCTCTCTGTAAAAAATATACAGACAAGTTGATTTCCAGATATGACAATTATCTAGAAAATGGTGGTTACTATGCAGAAAAATAGTTTTCGCCGTGCTCTTTCATGTAAACATAAATTTTGCTTTGAAAAAAATCTTTTATGCGAGTTTTTCCAAAATTGTATTTAGTTTCCGGACATCTCTCACATACATTTAAAAGTAGGTAAAGCAAAGGCTACCTTGCAATCAAGCCTGGATATTGCGTTTGGTCACTTGACACTTTTTCGAGTTAGACGTATAACTTCAATTGCTAGCATTCGCCGTGATGCCTTATATATTAATTAGGGATATTCTTTTGTAATGATTGTAACAAATATTTTTACTATCATTTTCATAAAACCTATTATGTTAAAAATACACTAGGCTTATCACGTTCGTCTTTGTCGCAAGGATTTGTTGAGAAGACTTCCATTGCAATGTTAATGGTGATTATTTATGTGTGTCATTTATTTGGTTTGCTGAAGAGTTTAATACAAATAATTGAGAGAGAGAGAGATTAACCGTTTTAATTTAAAGATTAGTGATTAGCTTTTCAAAGATATATGGAGATATTAGACTTCTAAATTGATAGTTAATTTCTTTTAAAACATAATGTAACTCAATCTTAAGAATTCCAATTCCAGATTAAGTTCAATGGCCTTTTTTTTCTATTAATCTGCTAATAAAAAAATAACATTTATAGCAATAAATGTATTATCATATTAGAATTTAAATTTACCGTTTTATAATTAACATTTAATATTTTAAAATATTAAATCTGTGGAAATGATTTTGGAAGAGTCTAAAGCAGACAAGCAATCTTAATATCGCTCTCAATCCACAAGCTCTTTCACTCCGTCCGCTTACACAATGCGTACGTATCGAACATTTAGACCAATCATAAACTTATTTTTTATTATTTGCTTCACATTGAAGAATAACTATGGCTTTCTCCTTTTCTCTTTTATAACTAAGGTTTAACTGTCCTATTTCAGTAAAGAAACCTGTCATTATCGACTCGTAAAATCAGTATTAATGAAATATTCGTTCAGTATCTAACACTAACTAATTTTCCATCACCTACATATGTTAAAACTTATCAACTTTCTTTTAGCTACATTGTGGGTTCCAATAACCTCATAAATTTTATTTTATGTGTCCATTCTCTATGAGATTATGCTATCAATTTCGCCATTTGAATACAAGAGAAGAAATATATATATATATATATATGTAGTATATATATTTCTTCTCTTGTATTCAAAAGGCGAAATTGATTGTATTTTGACTATATATATATATATATATATGGAAGAAATTTATATAAAATATAGAACATAACAGGAAATTAAAAAAAAAATTAAGATCAAATCTAATGAAATACAAATAAGAACCTAGCGAGTCAAAATGCAATTTCGGACTTAGGACCGAATAAGTGGGGTTAAACTAGTTTGAAGGCGCCAACCTTCCCCCTTTGCAACTCGGTAGGAAAGACCAAAATAAAATAAATAGAAATTTAAAGTATAAAAATTCTAAGTATAAAAAATCCAAAGTATAAAAAATCTCATAGAAATATGAAAGAACAACCGACTACTATTAAGCAAAAAATTCTCCCAAAATGTTTAAGCAGAAAAATATCAAAAGAATTACCCAGTAAAAGGATTCTTCCAAAAAGATTTTAAAACTTTCTCCATTATATATATATATGTATCACTCCATTATATATATATATTCTCCATTATATATATATTATATGGATCACTTTTCTCCATTATATATATATATATATATATAATGGAGAAAAGTGACTCACTCATTCATTTACTCATCACGATATATCTCCGGAAATATTAAACCTACTGACTCCAAATTAGGTAGGTATGTTCCTTTCATAGAGTAGACATCCACTAAGAACGGATTTTTTGGTAAAATGGACTCCAAGGGGCATTTCGAAGGCTTAAGGAGTGTTATATATAAAGATAAGGGGTAAGGGGCATCAGAAACCAAAGGAGTAGGGGCCCTTTATCCTTAAGACGAGGGATAAAGAGAGTCATAGATAAGAGAAAGGATTTCTTGCTCTTTGACCCCAATAGACTTGAGTTTTGGTAAGCCCGTTCCTTTGAAGTACAGCAGAGCGCCGTTTATCCGAATCAATTGGAACCTTACACCGTTCGGATACACGATTGATTGGATAACCAAAAACCGAATGCGACTCATGCAGTATATGAAAACGGACACTATACGAATATTGAAAATCATCACATGCGGGAAACGTGCTTGAAGAAAAAGAAAAATAGGGACAAAATGTCGCACTTTTTTACCTTTATTGAGGAAAATAATCACTTATTCTTCGCTGCACCATTGTACACCTTCGTTTTTTCTCTGCAAGGTCTCTGATTCTCTTGAGCTGCAGTAGTTGAGTAGGACAGCACTCTTATGGTTGTTCGTACCACTCCAAAGCTGTCTCTAACGCAGAAACGCGTTAGCATTTGATGGACCCTTGCTACTTTCGTTGTTGTTCCCCATCACTTTCGGCCTCACGCGAAACAACTGTTGAGCTCATTGCACTGTTCGAAAACGTATCCGGACTTTGGTCCAGATATTTGACGCTCCGGATAATAAACGTTAGGAGAAGCGACTTTCTATTGTAGTAGAAACCCTCTACCAAAAGCGTTTTGCGAAAATTGACCCCCATGAAGGGCTGCATGGGGGTGTTTAAGGGAAGTTATAGATACATAAATTCCCGTTTTTGGACTATTAGACCTACAAATACAAAATTTTGTAGGCCCATTCTTTTCATGGAGTAGAGATCCTCTAAGAATGGATTTTGTGAAAATAGACTCTTAGGGAGAATTGCGAGGGTTTAAAGGGCGCTATAGATAAAAATTCCTGTTTTTGAACTGTTAGACCTAGAGACATGAAATTTGGTTGACATGTTTCTTTAGTAGATTTCCGATTCACTAAGAGCCGATTTTACGGAAATCGACTCCTATGGGGGAGGGAGTTACTGAGGTGTATTGATAAAAAATAACCATTTTTAAACTACTAGACGTACAGTAATAAAATTTGATATGCTATTTTTTTTCTTTGTAGAGAATTACTGAAAATAGGTTTCGCAGAAATTACGAAAGCGCAAAAAAATAATTCTTCTTCAATTTTAGAAATAATTGTACAGAAGTTCTATCCCTTTTAAATCAAGAGGCGAGAGTTACAGGAAAATTTTTTAGTACAATGGAATTCTTAATGATAGGTGAAGTAACGTCTAGTATAAATATATACAAGTCGTGAATTTTCAATTAAAACAAAATTCAATTTCTACGAAAACCTTGCTTTTAATGTGGCATTGAAACAAGCTATTTTTCTTTTTAACGTAGTGAGAAGCGGTATTCCATTGTCAAAAAATGTATGTATATATATATTTATAATACATTTCTGATAACATTTATTTGGATGAGTAACATAAATATAAATAGTAATCGTTTTCTCTTCAAAAAATATTTGTCTCTGTTATATATTGAAGATTTTTTTTTAATTTAAAGTACATGCAAAAAATATTTACTCTTTCTTCTTATAATTTACAATAAAAACCCTTAGTAAACTGAAACATAAAATATTTAATAAATCAATACATTTAATATATCGTTTTTACTATTTATTAATCTGTATAAGCATTATTGGATTTACTATGCGTATATTATTTAAGCTTTTTTGTGGAGGCATATTGCGGCCTTTACGTTAAAAAATGAATAAAACAACTTAGTTATTATTTCTGACATTAATAAAAGCTCGAATTAAATATTTTACATATTAATCTATAAGCAATGAAGATCTAAAGACATTAGTTAAATATATTGATATCATAAATCATTTATTAAATATTACACTAAAGATACTGGAGAAAAATGTATAAAAATACGAAATCGATACTTAGTATTTCAATGAAAGGCCTTATATCTCTGTTTTCAACTCTGAAAACCTGCTAAATGTAAGCAAATACTTACTTCAATGCATAAGTACCCGCAAAGATCATGACTAGAATTTTAACACAGACATTTATTTCAGGACATTTAATTTTATCTTTTAAAATGTATTAATTTATTAATGCAAACTTATTTATGCCATACTGCTTGCTTGCCTCGAAAGTATTCCTTTGAATGAATGGAAATTATGCAAATTCCGGCTTATTGTTGCTAAAGAGCCTGTTTGTAATCTTATTTAGGTGGAAAGGTTTTAATCTTGAAACGGGTAAAGCACTTAGTATTGTAATCGTTACTCTTAGCACGTTCAGAATTGTGCACTATTTTGATAAATTCTGTAGGATTAACTGCTACTTATAATAATTACTAGTCTAGATCTAATAAATCTATAATAAATTCAGTTATAAATTCCACTTATTAAAGAGACTTAATTATTGCTTATATAAGCTTTGATTACTTAACATTGTAAGTTACAATATTTCTCTCTTTGTTACAAATTCTGAGGTAGTCATCCCAGATAAACTGATTTAGATATATTATTACTGCATTAAAGAGACACAAGAGTTAATAGATTAAAAGAAAAAGGAAAAAATGGGCTATTGTCTCCTTATTTTTCTAAACTGTTCTAAATAATCACGTTATTTCATTGTAAAATTGCAATGTCATACTGTAAGTTCTAATTTTTCTCTCTTTGTAAAAATTGTGAGCTAGTTATCACAAATAAGAGTTGATTTAGACACATTATTAATGCATTATAAAGACAAAAGAGTTATTGGATTGAAAGAAGAATAGACTATTGTATCTTTGTTTTTCTAAACTGCTCTAAATATAATCGTGTTATTTTATTATAAAATGGCAATATCGCAAGTAATTTTTTATCATATAAATAACGTGTATTAAATAATTATATATTTGATAATACCCAATATAATAAATATTTATTAATTCATCTCCGAAATTAACGCTCATTTTCAGCTTATACTACAAATTTAGCTAATACTCCTAAATTTATGTATATCGTAAACATATAATCATATCATTAAATCATTCCCATTATCTTAGGATACTTTGTAAGAAATGCTTATAAAGGTACTTTTTTATACAAATATATATTTATGTCATCTCAATTTTATTTATCCTATGTATATTATTCATATATTATAATAATTAAGTTTAGTACCCAAAAATCTGTGTTTCGAAAAAATTTTGTAACTTTTATTATTTCTATTCCCTTTCAAGAAAAATAGAATTATTTCGCAATTAATTATTTTTGACGCTTGATTATAACACACTGTTAGCTTTATTATTATTGACAATTCAATGTAAAATTGGCAAAAAGAATTTGTAGCAAAATTTAAAATATCCAAGCTATTTGATTCGTAAAACAAAATTGTTACAGAAAACAATGTAAAAATTATTTTACAGCTCTTCATATTGAATAGAATCCAAATATTTAAATAAATTTTGAAGCAAATTTCATCGATTTATCTATAAATGAAAAATTCGTTTTTTAAGATATTCAAAAGAAAATGCTTATATTTGTACATAAAAAGATGAAGATTTTATTCAAATTATATTTATATTAAAGTAATGACATAGTTTTGAAATAATAATTACATATTTCATACCAATTTTAGCAACTAAAAATTCAGACACTTTTAAACATTGTTTAGAATCAAAAAATATTGAAACAAACTCCAAATTTTAGAACAGACGCCATGAAAAATTTATTTCACATCATAAAAGTAGCATATTTCATTTTACCCAAATCTGTATTCTTTGATAGTTCCTTTTCACCTTCCCTTACAGGTACACCATTTATATTCGAGGTATCCAGTTCCCTTCCCTACGAGGTCCCTTATAAATCTTAAAAACAATCCCGTAAAGATCGTTTTTAAGTTTCCGATATTCTTCAAAAAAAGAAATACTACCGCACTTGGTAAAAAAAGCCACATTTCTTACCAATGAGTAATCAATATCAGTTTCGCATTATTCACTCGAAACTCAGAAAAAAATATAGAAAAGTACATTCATAGAAATATGATTTACAGTCAAAATGAAATTAAAGACTTTTTCCCTGTATTTGTCTAACTTTTCTCCTTTTTTTCGATTTTTCTTCTTCGTTCTGTATCAATGCAAAACTTGGAGCGCGGTGCTTTTTTTTCCTCATCTCTCTTCGACATTCTATTTCTTATCTGCTATTTGGACCATTTGCAGTTCGTCGATGCATTATAGAATATCATTTATCAGGCTTTCAATGACATTTTTTAACTTGCACGCTAGCAGTTGACACCAGTTTCCCGCTTATTTTATCTTTTTTTCCCTACCTTCAACTTCTAACTCGAACACTTTAGAAATGGTCTTCAGTGTCTAACTCTCGCAAGACCAATGGTTGCAAGAGGAAAAAAAATATTACATTCATCTCACCAACACCGAAAATGTAGTCTACGGTTCATACTTCTGTACAAAAGTGTTTTTTAATTCAACCGGAAGTTATATCTTTTTAAATTAATTATTTTCCAAGTGGATAAGTATATGTTAAACGCCTTAGAAAGTATTCATTTGAATTAAATGAAAAATTGTATGTCAGCTTAAAAGGTGTAAATAAATATTTAACACTAAAAAGTACGGTGTACAAATTTCAATTTAAAATTTTTTATCTGTCTGAATCCTTTATTCTAGTTGTTAACTATCAATATGGTTTCATAAATACCTGTGATTGGTCCAAAAAATGGTGGCCGCGGTAGCCAAGGGGTTAAAGTATCGGATCGTGGCTGGCATGTCATGATTTCGAGCCCAGTTCCACTAAAGACCACAACCCCGTATAGGGGAGTGATACATGCTAAATCTGTCGAGAGTTCAAACGTTCTCCCGTTGGTGTGGTGTGGTAGTTAGAAGAGGGGGGCCAGCTCAGGTGTCTTCCTCTTCACTTGACCATGGTTCAAAATTACGAGGTTCGTCGCCAAAAGCCCTTGTTTAGCTGAACAGTGTGACGTTAATATTCACTCACTCACCCACTGATCTAAGAAATGTATTTGAACTAAATCTATTCCAACTTTAATATTATTTCAAACTATTGTAATTTCTTTCATGAAATATAAGTGCAATAGAATTATGTTAGCATGATAATTAATTAATCAGCATAAGCTGACTTTTTCTATTATAAATCTATAAAAGTCAATCGTATGAAATATATATTATACCTTATAAATAGCGCACTGTGTGTATTTCCAAATACAAGCTAATCCTTGTACAGTTCAAAAGTGTGTTTTTCTTCAAAAATTTACGCAAAATTTGAAACAAGTATATAAACTAAATGGGAAAAAATACAGTAATTTTTAAGCATGTCACCATAACAGCGGAAATGTTGTCGCAACCCTGCGGTCGCTGGTGAAGTTGGAGACACACCGAATAAGCAGACATTATAAGAAATTCAACTTCTATATTTTACTTTCAATTTGTTAACAGAAGGTTATTTAAACAAAGGGAGTGGTCAACTTAATTATTAACCTAAGTATCTATAAAAAATAATTGAGTCACTTATCTTTCGCTTATATCTGACGTAGTGCTACTCGTCCTGGCTTGACGAAACATCTTGTTCAGTTAGACATAGGATCCTCTTATTAATAGAAGTCCTCGGAGAATTAAAGTAACTCTTATTTTAAGTGATGACTCGTGTCATCCCTTAGTGGGAGAGGATTGGAAGGATGATTATCCATAGTCAAAACAAACTTTGCTTATTAACAATAATCAACGAAGACACAAATTCTACAATTCAAACTTAAAAATGCACTAATTACTAAATATGTGAAGCAATCGCGGGATAAACGAGATACTAGGAGAATCAATAAATTGGATCACTAACGTTTAGGCAATACACCTTCTAATTCAAATTGATTTAATTCAAATTTAACGCTTAATTGACCAAATCGTCAATTTTGATATTAATCAATTAAGTAACGAAGCTCTCTTGCCTAGCTTCACGCTAATAAATGATTGCTATACGTTAGCAGTCTAGCATCTCTCTCCTTTAACTCGAAAGTTTAATACATTTATATAAAAGTCTTAATTTACATAATCACTTCTTCGGAGGAGGAGGAAGGCTTTCAATAGAATAAATTTTAAAGACCATATTTTCCCCCAATAGGACTGTTAGTAAGAAGAACACGAATAGACCCGTTTCACAATAATCAAAATTCCGCAACAGCCTAATGATCATCAACATCACTCACACTTTGCTAGAATTTAAATAGTATCTGACATTTGCATAAATCACGGTTTTTCCATGGGAAGATATTTTATAAACATACAACACAGTTAGGAAATATTTTTCCCTAGAGGGATTAATAAAATGCACTGATAGGATCCATTACAATGTTGTCAAATGGAGGAAATATTTTCCAATCACATTGCTGTTAAATAAAACGCCAGAAATCCATGACGAAAGTTTTATTTCTGGTAACACTATCTTAAACTAAAATATTTTTCCAGTTTATTAGTTAGCGTTCACACAATTTCCGCAGTCAACCTTTCTGTGCATTTTTTTTTTTTTTGTTTATGAAATGAGTGGGGACAGAAACTTGTACACGCGGCCTGGGATCGTCGACTTATGTTGCGTACCTTTCAGGAGAAACTCGCTGCATAATGATCATAGGTATTCAGACATCTGTATGAGTAAAAGAAATTTTCAGGAATTATTCGAAAACTTGGATTCAGAGAGTTCAAGGACGAAACTCGGATTCATTATTTTCAATACGACACTTTTTAAAGTTATATTCAAAACAACGCAAAAGTTAAAAAATTAAAATTTCATGCACATGGTTAATGGAAAAAGTTAAAAACATTTTTTCTAATGTATGTCTTTTCCAGATTTAGAAGATCTATATATGTGGAAGCAGACCCCCTTAAATTAACTTCAAAAAAGTTCTAAAATATATCGGTTTTTTCACGTTGCAGCGGTGCAAGTCTTAAATAACAAATAACAGAAATGAAAGCCCTTAAAGACTGATAAAAATAGGGGTTCTTTTCGTCTCAGTCGTCAAAGGCATACACGGAGTTGCTTCGGACAGGTAGGTCGGTGGCTCAAATAAACACTCCTGCCAATGTGAACAGCTTGTCGCCAAAGTGGGGACCCAGGAATTGAACACTAGATGACAGCACAGATAAACGGTACTGGTTGATTATGCTGGCATTTTTATGCATTCGTAGAAAGTCTAACAAAGACATTCTCAATAAATCATGAGTAGTGATTCAAAACGGTGATGGGTCAAATATATCCAACATCTCAACGAGAGGTTGCTCGCAACATCAATGGAAAAACGTTCGAACGACACTCAAACCTACTGGAGATGAAAAACAATAGCAGAAATTGGCTTCAAAAGCAACCTTCTATCAGTATCGTTCAGAAAGTCAAACAAGAAAATCAAATTTCTTCTCTACGAAGGGGGTAAGCAGCGGTGCATCCTTCTACAAGTCTTAAGCAACAAAGGAAAGGACTAAAAGCCGACTGTTCCGAAAAGGGATTCCTATCGTCTCAGTCGTCAAAGGAATGCACGGCTTAGCTATGGACCGGTAAGTCGGTGGATCAAATAAACACCCCTGCCAAGACCAACAGCTTGTAGCCGAAACGTAAATATACGTAAGTATAAAAAATGAAATAATACTATTTTAATTTGTATTTAAAACATGTTTTGAGTAAGATACATATTTTATTATTCCAACGCATGAAATTGAGACTGATATAATAAACGTTGCATTTGGAAAGGAAAAAATCAAAAATGTTCCCGCTTTATTTGAATTAGAATCCGGAATGCTAATTTTTCTTTTGATAAAGGATACGAAAACTTCAAACGTAAGAGTTCAACAAAAATATTAAACGACTTTAATGATTTTCAAGACCTACCAGAGATAAATTTATAACGTAGAAAAAAAATTATCTCCTTTTGTGGACTTGTTTGTTTTAGTCTTGATTTTCAAAAAGCAACAATAAATAGCTACATGACAAAGTATCTTTTCTACTCCAAAAAGTAGAAAAAAAATCGAAACTAACTCTAAATTCAATTATATGAAAAATTTAAGTACATAGAAGGAAGTTTATGGCTCATATATTATTATGACAAGCGTTTAAGTCACTGGAAATTCCGATCATTGATTCGAAAAATAATATCTTAATGACTTCTATATAAATAATTATGAAGACTTTAATGGTGGTGATACAAATCAAGATGATGATACTAAGAAAGACAAATGATGATGGTAGTGACAGAACGACATAGAGGATAAAAAATTACATAAATCCGGTTAAACAAAGATAAATAAATATCTCATTTGTTATTAAAATAGTAAAAGAGACGTAAAGCGTAGAACTTTAATACTATTTCAAAAATAGTAAAAAAACATATTTGTTATTCTGTTCAGTTACATCTTTTAATTTAAATTCTCCTTAAGATCCTGATCTCAGCTTCGAATTAGCTGAATGTCTTACTTTTGAATAGCATATAAGTACTTTAACTCCCTTCTGTTCATGGAAACAACAATGCAAAAAAAGGGATTTTTATTAAAAAGATTGTTCGGGAGGACTACATAAAATAAAAAACAAAAGATTAACTATAAGTTTTCGAAAACTTAAAACAAAAATATTCTAGTTTATGTGGATTTTTAATTGATTTGGTGGCATTTACATATGATCACAACCTTCTTGATATTAGTCCACATAAATTTTAACATCTCTTTTCGAAACTTTATTAAAAAAATATTTAATATACACTGCTGGTCACCATAAATGCAACACCAAGAAAGACAACAAATGCGACTACAAAATTTATTTTGTAGATAACAGGTTGACCAAGTATCAAATGATTAAATTTATAGACTGCTGTGAAGTGTGGTTCCTACCAGAATCAGTAGCCAGAGTAGCCGCCATTGTTGGAGATCGCTGCCACACGCCTCGGCATTGATTCAAAGAGACTTTGGATGTGTTCTTGGGGTACAGCAGACCAAGCAACTTCCACACGTTGCCAAAGTTGATCTGGTGTGGCAGCTGGGGTGTAATCTGGGTCAATTGTTGAGCAACCACGGACCACATATTTTCTATCGGCGAAAGATCCGGAAAGCGAGCCAGCCAGGGAAGCAATTCAATCTGGTGATTGACGAAGATCCTTTGGACAATGCGTGCCACGTGTGATCGCGCATTATCCTGTTGAAATATGGCTGTGGTCAAGCCCTGAAGGTAAGGAAGGACTACTGGATCCAACACCTTGGAGATGTAGCGCTGACTGTTTAAAGTACCGGCAATGCGTACTAGAGGAGTGCGAGAGTGATATCCAAAATACCACCCCATACTATAATACCTGGTGCAGGACCAGTGTGGTGGTGCATAACGCAGCTGTTCAGCATCCTCTCTCCACGGCGTCTCCAGACTCGAATCCGACTATCGTGGTGTTGCAGACAGATGCGTGACTCGTCAGTAAAGACAACTTCATTCCAATCTGCCACCCACATCCTTCTTTCATCGCACCATTGGCGGCGGAGACGTCTGTGGTTCTGCGTCAAGGGTAGACCAAGCGATGGACGTCTTGCGGACGGACCACACTGCTGTAAAAGGCGTCAAAGGGTACGCGCAGACACTAAATGATGCGTTACAGACTCAGTGTGCTGTTCTATGGCTCGTGATGTGTCTGAGCGATCCGTCACTGCCATGCGCACAATTTCCCTGTCCTCACGTGAAGTGGTGCACTGAGGTGGATGCGATCGACCACGTCGGTCCGTCGTACCCTCATGCATCCAATGGTCACATATCCGCATTACAGTTGTTTGGTTTCATCCAACACGACTACCGATTTCCCTGAAAGATAATCCACAATCTCGGTAGGCCACTATTCTTCCTCTGTTGAACACGGATGCTTCATCAAAAGCTGATCACTGTTTTTTACGAAACATAAAATTGTTTTTTGAAAAATCCACAAGAAAAACACAATTGCCGAACTTGAAATCGTCGAAATCTCCAAGCCTTAAATAGCGCTTTGAGGTGGCGCCACAGGCGTGCGTGATGTGTGTTTGCGCTGAAATTCTAATCATTTGCATATCTCACCTCCGCTAATGCATGTTGTAAATTTCATGTTATTTGCGTGCTTCCTTCAGGGTGTTGCATTTACGGTGGTTAGCAGTGTATTTTCAAATACATGCGTAATGATATTTGAGTCATATAGTCGAAATATTATTTCATATATGCTCGGTGATGTATAAATAGGTCTTCTACGTAGTTCAAACGACAGTTTGCATTCAATGATCAGTTTATAAACATGTTCTAACATGTTCTAACATGTTATAAACAAGTTCTGCATGACGATACAGAAGTCTCATTTATTTATTGGACTGTATCTTAGACGTTTGCTTATTAATACTCCGTATAAAGAGTAAGATTTCTTATTCCAACAGTACCGATGTAACATAAACGATTCATAAAATCGCCAATTCTTAAAAAAGGACTATGATCAAAAAAAATAAAAAATACCTAGAATATTGTTATGAAACAAAAAGTAGTAATTTTTTTGTCATAGTTTATAATATCTCCTTCAAAATTTTCTTCAACGTCCTCAGAGGAGCCCCCCCCCAAAAAAACCCTCTAAAATAAGAAAAAATATCTCATGGAACCATGTCAGGTGAATAGGGAGTGTTCGGAGTCATTGAATTTTTTGTCGAAAAACCAAGAATATTATAGGGAATGTGATAAGGTGCATTATCGTGCAGCAAAAACCCATGAGTTATCGCCCCACACTTCAAGTCATTTTCGATAATTTCTCCACTCATATGAGACGAAACGCTGAAATAATAATCTTTATAGATCATCAGTCCAATACAAAGACTTTCATACTGTACAACACCACGACAATCGGTCAACATTACCTTGATTTTTGAGCAGCTTTAAAGGGGTCGTTTCAGTAAAACTCCAGCCTTCGAAACTTTTTCCATTTCAAACATGTTTGTTGTAGATATTTCATTTCGAGAACAATTTTTAACGTATTTTATTTGTTCAGTTACACACGACACTCTGAAAAATCCCTTTGAAAATTCTTCTCTCATTAAAAACAAATTTATTTTCCGACGATAGAATGAAATACATTCCCTGGTGCTCTCCCATGTTCATATAGGTCGTAAAAATACTTGATAAAAGTTTGCAGAATATACCTACTATATAAATATTTTAAAAGACACATTTCGAATATGTTTTATCACAGTAGTAAATCTAATGTACTTTCATAGCATTATGTGACACAGATGGCGCTTTACACATGATACTTGAACAAAGAAGCTGCCTTCATGGGTCCACATAATGTACTTAGATTCGAAGAAGAGAACAGATTGCTTCCATTTGTCTGTATAGCTCCATTTTCTGACTTACAGCGGTTGGAAATCAATACATATTGCAAATATGATGTTGAGTTACTTGCTATGGAAAAACGCTGGCTGATATTATCAAAAAACCACTGTCCACCAACACTGTGCTAACTTTGCTGTAATATACCAGATATTTTCTCGTAATTTCTCGCTTCTGTCTGGTTGACGTATAAAATTAATTTCAATTTGTTAGCCCTAAGTGGGCATGTGCTGTTTTTTCATAGCACAAAATGCAAATCCATCAGTTTTCATAGTGCTGTCTCTCTCTATAATGACATGCTTGCTTAGTTACTATCAATACAAATAATATTGATTTTTCTCACAAATTGATTGAAATTGGCGTGGTGGGGAAATTAGCAGAATGGATGTCAGGTGTCGTCTTCGTCCCTTGACCTTGGGTGAAAATTAAGAATTACATTGAAAAAACCTCGTGTTGCCTTAGAAAACGACGTACATGAATTCTCACTCACTCTCAGATTTGTTAAGGTAGGGTTTTCAAGTTAGGTTTCAATCTCACATTATTGACCACCACCACACACACTTTTGAAATTTTTTTGACAACTGTATTAGGTATGATTTTCTGTATTATTTGATAAGTTTCATAGTGAAATTATTTTTCTTAAAGCAACTCAATAATGTTAAGGTGTCCGACTAATTGCGACAACGTTTTTTTAAATAAATAGAGATATGGGGAATTTTTTTGTTGTTTTTAGATTTGTTTTGTACATTTTAAGAAAAATATGCTAAAATTAAAAAGAGGGGGGAAATTGTTTTTACTCAAATGGAAAAAAGCTGATAAAAACTTACCAAAAATAACATAAACGAGGCCCATTCTGTACCAAAATTTTATGAACAAATTTTCAATTTTTCTATTCTGATGTGTTGCTATGTTATTCATTTTTTAAATAACCCTCAGGATAAGAGATATTTTAATTTTTACAAAAACAAGAGCACTTTATCTTAGTTATTATATGAAACTGCTTAAGAAAACAGTGATTATATTCACATAAGGGACTATAAATTTTGTAATAAAACAGTGAATGATAAATCTGAATGTTAGAACACTTCTTCTATTATACAGAACATACACAAAAGAATTCACAGCTAATTATTTTCAAAACTTTTTTAGCTATCGCTGGCCTTGTTTGAGCATTTTCAAAAAATCACATTTCGAGTAAAACGCGTTTTAAAGTATGACATCTTGCTTAAAGTAATGACATCTGATTTTACTAAAACACTGGTAGTTTTTGTTCTAGTCAAGGGAAAATAAGAAACTTGGTATTTTTATAAAGCTAATACGATGGTCTATAAAATGAAATATTACAAGAATTGGTCAATTTTTGGCAAAAATCACAATTTTAGGGTAGTAGGACCTTAACATATGTCGCTGAGAAATTAGCACGCTATCATTATTAAACTATTCTGATTAATGAACTTTGCATAGAATTGAAGCATCAGGGAATGACAACTCATATCTAATCAAATTAGATTTGTCTAATGTCATTGTAATTATACTATACTTAGGTAACATTTACGTACTGAAGTTTCTCCTCTATATGACAGAAGCACTTATAAATCTGATCATGTCATCTATAAAGTGTACTATGTGTGTTTGAGTGCCTTGTTTGAGCATTTTCAAAAAATCACATTTCGAGTAAAACGCGTTTTAAAGTATGACATCTTGCTTAATGTAATGACATCTGATTTTACTAAAACACTGGTATTTTTGTTCAAGTGAACGGAAAATAATGAACTTGGAATTTATGAAGCTAAATATATATTATATATATATATATATATATCAGATGGACTATCAATTAAAGTTATGAAAATAATTCGTCAATTTTTGGTAAATTTCACTATTTTAGGATAGTCGGATACCTTAAAATATGATAATATTTTCTTTGATTTGTAAATAAAAATTGGATTTGTATTTTTTAATATTAAAATTTTATAATATAAAGTATGTTATTACTTTATATGCTATTTATACTATATTTATGCATAATATTTCATTATCAAAAAATAAAACTTACTGTGTGGCAGCCCGAAGGTTACGTGTGTAAAAGAGTTCTGGGAAAAAGCAGACATGGTCTTAAAAATAGTACTTTTATTCTATATTTAACATTTCATGAAATATACAACTTTATAGCTCAACTCTAGATGCAATCTGAAATCCTAACACTTAATTCGACAAATAAAGTTGTTGAAAAACTCTCAGCTTCAGTTGGAGTTCCTTGAGTGATCCTTCTCGAATCCTGATAGTTCTGTCAGCTCCAATGATATTTACTTCCCCAACTCCAGGTCGATTGTAAGACGAATATTAATTTCAGACGCGTGAACTCTCATTCGCAATTCCCCTTTTCTTATTCTTGGATTTACGATTAACCATTCAATTCGCATACCCAACGTCAAGGTTTAAATAGTAGCTACATCTGCAGAAAATCAAGGCATATCTACGGAAAGTGGTTTTTAAATTAAAATCACAATTAAAGAATATTTTTCCCAAGAGGATTAGTAGAACTCGAGTACCCGTTAAAACTGTGCTACAAAAAGAAATGTGATTTTTTTTTCATTTAAAAGTACTTGTTCGCATCAACTGTAACAAGCATTCCTTCGCTCAAAATCCTCTTATTGTTTTGGTTTAGAAAAATAATGATATGAACTTTTAAGAAAAACGTGCACTATATTTTTTATTGCATGTGTTATTTAAAATCTCGTCTTAGAAATAAATTTACTCCAACAGAGAATACAACATTAGCTTATCTTCAACGTGTAAAAAAAAATTTTCCCCTTAACATCATCAAAGAGTTAAAATTATCATAAATACCGAAAAAGAAAAGAGAAACTCAATATCAAAATAATTACAATAACAACAATTCGTACCAAGAAACGCCTTTTGCTATTCTTAAATCTGAATTCAAACTAGTCAGTTATTCTTGTGTGTTCTTTTATAAAAAAGAACATTCTTCGCTTTTATGCTTATTTTTTTTTTACTATCAGATACATTAATTTCTTCAGACTTCATCATCATTAATAAAATAACTCCCCAAACTGATGAAGCGAAGAACTGAGTTCGCAAATGTTAATTAAATAAAGCGAAAGAAGCGAAAATGGGTTTTCTTAGGCTCATTGTTTTTACTGTGTCGCTGATTTCAACACTAACTAACGAATTCACGACAACATGATAAATGAAATTAAAATAAATCGATGCACTTGAGTATCATCGATACCCGATGGCAACGTGGAAAGAAAATAAGCTAAGCCCTTCAAATAGAACTGTTAAAGTGTTTTTTTAGACTTCATCGAGAAAAAAAATATATAAATGGTAATTGTTCTCATTATCTATTGCAATGTTTGAGGTGTTGTGTATGATGGGAAAAATGAGTTACCTTTTTTAGGTGTTTCATATCATAAATATAGAATTAAACGATTCCTGTGATAAAAAAGCAATTATTTTTAAAATATCACATATCTCTCTCTATGTTTAATTATTGAATTTCTGACATTTCTTTCGTCGTACCGATGATAAAAACATGATAAGTACTCTTCTTTATAAACTAGAAATTGATTAATATTTATCTGTATATGGATTTTAATTAACCTTTGGGATAGCCTTTCTTCATTAACTAATTACAAATCTCTCTTTTTTTTAAAAAATTGCAATCTAAATTGTCTGCTTAGGGAATATTACTTATAAGGTAACATATCACTAGATTCATCCTTCCTATTTAATATTGATATCAATCAAAAACAACCCAAATCTGTCATTTTAATTTCAAATATTTAATCAAGCTGTTGTTAATTATCTAAGTATGCATTTTCTCTCGACACATGATTGGCAAAATTCATAATACAGTCTTTAGATTTAAATTGTACTGAAAAACATCTGAGATGATTTTAGTGCAACAACTAATGGTCCGGCACATCCATAGGAATCCATGTTAAATTAGGTAAGTATATATGTACCTTTTTTTCAGAAGCTACTGAATTATGGATAAAATTTTTACACAGCAGGTTATGTGTACTATCAATTAAACTTTAACTAAAGGCTTTGTTTTTTTTGTTTAAAATTAAAATAATTACGAGTTTTTCAAAAAATGTCCAATTTTTTTTTTAACTAAAATTAAGTTTAAAAAAGCCTTATCTATAAAAGTTTGCTAGATATATCTAGTTCTCTCCATTAAGATGTGTACACATGTTAAAAGTATCCTCACCGAAATTTTGAGGATTATATAACAAGTAGTTTTTGAGAAAAAGGTACATAAAATAAAAAATTGTACATTTTGGAAAATCAGGCTTTGAAGAACAAATTTGTAATTTTTGAGCATTTAACTTTTTTAGTACGTTCCAGAAGCATACGAAGCGTTTTCTTTGCCCTCTACATTCCTACAAAAGGATCTCTCTCTTATATTAGTTTCTTTTTTTTTTCATTATTTTTTACAATTTAGCCTTTCTTTCGGGACCTCAAGATGCTTTCGTTTGACTACACGAATCCTACGTGAATCTAATTTTTTGAAGCATGGCACACAGTTATGACTTGTTTAAATATCACGATATTTTAAGATTATTAATGTTGCTACATGACTCATATTGAACTACGCAATGGCCATATTTACCCCAATTTTAGTGTTTTTAGTTCTACAAATGCACATTTTGGACTCACAGACCATATGGTGTTATTAACTATCTCAACTGAACAAAAGACGTGTACCCATGCACTTTTTGATAACCCCAATACGCTCTAACATTTCCGCTTGAACATATGGATATGCGCTCATCATAAACTTATGCAAGGGAAAACACAGGTGCTCTTAGCAGAGGTCATTTGATGAGTCTCAAGGAGTAACTTCATTTTAAAAATAAATAAAAATACTTCTAATTATCGTATTTCCTCATATCATGTATCGTTTTAAACAAAAATATTTGAACTCTCAAAAGATATATAAAAGTTAAAATTGATAATTTTTTGAAAATTCAGGTGCCGGACCCTCTTAAGTCGATCGCGATCGACCAGTAGACCATCAAGACATTGTGGAGTGACCACCTAAAGATCAGAAGTTAGTAATTACATACCTAAATATTTAATATTGGCTGACAGTAAGAAGACTATAAGTCTTTTATTAACTAATAACTACAAGAACTAACTTCAGATGAAGATGTTTTATTTTTAATGTACTTTGAATTGTTTGATAATTAATTCATTATTCGATATTATTATATCTGTAGCTATTATTATGTTTACATCTAACGTTTTGCTCCAAACGTGGTCTTAAAGGTGTAATTTTTTTATCGTAGTTTTGTAGGTAAGTACATACTCTTGTACTATAATAAATATCGCATATATATTTTTCTTAGCTCACTAAACCTACGCTTCTGGGTGAACCAATACATCTTTAAAAAATTAAAAATAGCCCATACCCTGTAAAAGTTTGCCTACCCCTGGTTTAGATGAAATTTGATTACAAACAGATGTCAGAAATGGTTTTAGGATTATTATAATTAGAGCCCAATGTATGAAAAATTCATTCATAAAGATGAGTATCATTCCATTGAGACATTACAAGTGAAAAAGAAAATCACTCACTTTAAATTGTCAAATAAAAAGAAATTTTTAAGACATAGAAGAATTTCTCAAAACCCCAGAAAAAAACAATATATATATGTTTTTAACACCCTTTTATAAGTTTAACTTTTATGTAACGGAATCTTTGAACTCAATTTTTACCCACTTTAAAAGGTTAAATTAATTTGAAATTTTGCTCACTTGTCCAGGACCGATGATAATACAATAATTTTATAACTTTATTACATTGCCCTGATCAGGATTAACAACTTCCCCTTTTCAGATCCCATCTCGCATCTGGCGACTAATTTCAGATCCCATTTCCAGATTTGGTGTCTAATTCCAGATTTGGCGACAAAAAGATTAAGTTACAACTCTGTTTCATTAGCTATAAAAAGGTATTTTTTTAATTTTTTTAAACTATAATTTCTGATTTATTCGTTAGTAAAAGAGAGCTATACTTCGTGTGCTTTCAACAAAGTACCAATTAAATTAAATTATCAAGCAATTTATGTTTTTTTAAGAATTTACAATAAAGTTATGTAATATCTATATCTTCTAAATAATTCACCCTAAGTGACGAAACTAATTTCCACCATATGGATTACATTGTAATATTTCATAAAAATCTTGTTTTGAAGTAGACCAGTAAAGTTAAATTTTTTTTTTAATTTTTATGTGTCAAAAAATTAATAAATATGCAACAGTAATACTCAGGATTTATCACCATTGACAGCTAAAAAATTCCACATTAGTAAGAAACAAATTAAATTATTCAAGCAATAGAAAAATATCTCACTCTTTAAAAGAACTACGTTTATCGGAAAGCAAGAAATGCATTTTTTTCCGTTATTTCAAATGGCCTTAAGACAACATATAAACTCAATCTCTTATGTTTGCCAAGATAAAGTATTCTTTATATTGACATTTCTTGTCCTCTTTTATTTCATTTTCAGCACACAGTTTAAGAAAAGTCTCCTCCGGAAGTATTTCATTTATTTATCTGAAAAATTTATATAAAGTTCCAAAAGATCAAATAAGTGAACAGTCTGTTTCTTGTTGGAGTAACATACTGTTCATTTTAAGTATGGCTAGGAAACTGCAATAAATCAGAGACTTTATCATGTAAAAAGTTTCAACAAATACCTTTAAAAACATATTGTAAGCTCCTCATACGTAATACTAGATAAGCCTGCACTTGATTTAGGGTTCTTTAACTTACGTATTCATGCCATGCTATATCATCATTGTAAATATTTATTCTGAGTTTTTATAAGATATTTAAATAGATCTCCCTCTCTAAATCTGAAGATTCCACAGGATCATTGTCTCCTAGTCTTTTTATGATTTTTTGCTATCTACCATATCTGTACATCAAGTGAGTGGGTGTTTATGAACGTCACCTTCAAAAGTAGCACGAGAGCTTGGGGACGGACCTCGCAAAATTTAACAGTTGTCAAGTTACGAGGACAACACTTATGTTGACACTCTCCAAATTTTTGCATCACGCGAATAAAAGGCTTTGAGTCTCGACAAATTTAATTTTCATCAGACCCTCTTCTTGGCGTGTTTAAACCGCATTAACCCGACACCACTCGCGCAGGGTGTGTCATACCCACCGTCTAACTTTTTTCAACGCTCCTGCTAAACCTTTTTTGGAAATTGGATGTTTTCTGGTCTAGCTGACTTCAAGGGAATCAAGCCTGTCAGCGAATTTTTAAAATAGATCTCTGGATGTCACACCCTGCGCGGGAAGTTGAGTTACATTTTTTAATTGGTGAGTACGCGCTTCAAAATCTTCCCTAACCTATGGCGTATTATTGTAGCAATGATGAAAAAATGTGATATTTAAGTAATTTAATAAACACAGTATTTAATAGGAATAGTGCAACAGTATTTTCGGATGAAGAAATTCTCTTCGCGGTTATGATGAGGAAAAAGCAAATGAAGAGTTTAACAGCAAGTATAGTTCTACCACTGAAATCTATCCAGATTTAGGAAAGGAAGACACTGTTGAAAATAAATGTTTTATATGAAGGGACGCAAAAACATTTGAGAAGAATGTAATTTTAAAAGAGATAACTGGTACACATCTTATCCACTTTCAGATGAACTTTTGAAGAAAAAAAACTATTGCTAGAACAAAATAAGAGAAAATAAAAAAGAAATTCCAAAATTTTTAAATTTAAAGAACAAAGAAGTTTATTCCTACATGTTTAGTTTGAAAAAGATACAGATTTTAAAAAAAAATTTAAGATCCAGTGAAAACATCGCACTCACTCACAACGCGATTGAAGGAGTGTATAAGCAATGCACTGAATGCCCTTATAAAAAGAACAGAAGAAATAAATGTACGTGGAAAAAATGTAATAAACATGTTGTACTTCCTACTTTTCTTCCCTTTTAACCTTTGTATACAAATTTTACGGTAAAAACACAATGTAAACACTCTTGGGTATGACAATCCCTGCGCGAGAACTTTAGGTCGTTTTTTCACGCGAGTGATGCCGGGTTAAGAATCAATCCCGCGAGTTGATAACGCCAGACCAAGAGTTCGTGGCCATGACCACTAGGTTACCACGGTCTTATTTGAGCATCAAAGTTTGCATTTAAAGTTACTAAATAGTAAGAAGTACCCGAAGTATATATATAATTTTAAAATGGTAAATGTAACATTATTTTTTAAAAATATTCCACGTTTAATAAAAATGTAGAAATATGTTATATTATTTATATTTTTACGCTAAAATATATTAATACAAAAATTAAATTAACATCTCACGCATCATCAAAGGACCTATTCTGTATCAACCAAGCTTATCATAAACTGGAACATACTTTACATATTTAAATTCCCCTTACTAGGCAAAATAAACTCATTGCTTTACGAAGCTTTCTGTAATCTTTATTGACCATAGAGGCAAAAGAGTTATATATAGGGTGTCCCAAGATTATTAGGACAGTTTTTAAGGGGAGGATACATCACAAGGAATCAAATTTGATAGTAACCCATGGTCGGAAACGTCTTCATTCACCGCTAAGTGACATTGTTCACCAGAGTATTTAAGGAAACAGACCTGTATTACTGCCGTCCATTTAAGGAAACAATTTTACTACCTGTATTAGTTGCAGTAAAACAATACCTAACAAATAAATCCTTGAAGATAAGTAATACCAATAACAACAGATAAGGGGGAAAAATTGCTGTTTATGAGGTGAACAGGAATGTTTGTCTTGTGTTTTAATGAGATGCATATTGGGATGAGAGATAAAAAAGGAATATGCATATCTCAAGCATAGCCACATCATAAACAGGTGTACAGGATGTCCCAGGATCATTGGGGAAAACTCTAAGGAGAAGTAGAGGACATCACAAGGATTCAAATTTGCATAGAAACCCAAGGTCGGAAATGTCTTTGTACGGCGCTAGGTGGCGTGTTAACATGAACATATAAGGAAACAGCTCTGCATTATCGCAGTCATTTGAGCTGTCATCGTCCACAGAGGAGTATGGAACGTCTTAGAAACACCGAACTGGCAGGTATTCACTTGATTTATGGATTGGCAGAAAGAAATGCACGAGCAGCAGAAAGAGTATATCACGAAAGGTGCCCACGGAGAGATGCACCGGACTACCGGATGTTTGCTAATTTGCATCACAATTTGTGTCAATAGGGATGATTACGAGGTAATAGGTATAGTGAGTGATGGCAATGTATTCCAAAGTGCCATGCATTCTAATACGTTTTGTTCCATGCATGGAACAAAATGTGTTTCATACCATACGACGGAATCCGAGTACCATGTTGGGAAATCGAGTCACTGGTGGTCAGCCATCCCTATACCTATTACCTCGTAATGATCCATATTCACACAAATTGTGATGCGAATTAGCAAACCTCCGGTGGTCTGGTGCATCTCTCCGTGAGTACCTTACACGATGCAATCTTTCTTCTGCTCGTGCATTTTCTTCTGCCAATCCGTAAATCTGATGTATATCTGCCAGATCGCTGTTTGTAAAACGTTCCATACTCCTCTGCGGGCGATGACAGCCTAAATGACAGCCTCTGCTATAATGCAGAGCTGTTTCCTTATATGTTCATTTTAACACGCCACCTAGCACCGAACGAAAACATTTCCGACCACGGGTTGCTATGCAAATTTGAATCGTGATGTCCCCTACTTCTCTTTAAAATTTACCCCAATGATCCTGTAACACCCTGTACAGCTGTTTATTAAGTAGCTATACTTGAGATATGCATATTCCCTCTTATCTCTCATTCTAATATATATATATCATTAAAACACAAGACAAACTTTTCTGTTCACCTCATAAACAGCAATTTTTTCCCCTTACCAGTTATTATTTGTATAACTTATCTTCAAGGGATTTATTTGTTAGGTATTGTTTTACTGCAACTAATGAATAAGTAATTACAAACTTAATAGTTCTTTACTTTTTTCAGATTATACTATTTATCAACATATATGATTTGTGGATAAGCGCTTACATGGCTTGGAATAAAACAGAAAACTTATTCCTTCGTGCACTGAATATTTGAAGACTCACATTTTGTAAATTCTCTGCCATTACATCAATTTTCAAAATCGCAGTTTTAAGGATATATAATGAAGTTAATCTTTTTTTCAAATTCTGGATGATATTCTATGTTTCTTCCTATATATATATATATAGAGAGAGAGAGAGAGAAAGAGAGAGAGAGAACAAATAATTGATATTGAACAAAAATTTTAAGTAGCTGCAAACCACGGGTCTCTGATTAGCCATTGCGTAATTTCGGTTGGGATAACACAAATAATACTTCCATTATGTTACTGTAATATTCCGGCGTATAACGCGCACTTTTAACACAAAAAATAAGATCAACATTTATGGGTGAACGTTATACGCCGGGTATGAAAATAAAAAATAAACAAAAAAAGAGATAAACATAAAAAAAAATTTGTATTCTACATATTTGGAAAAATGTTTATTTAAAAGAAGTTACATTCCTTAACAAAACTTACAGCTTTGTTGTTCTAGAAGTATACAATTTTCTAAGGCTTTTGGGATAATACCTTGAATAAGTGTCTTCAAAACATAAGAGCATTACACACGTACATTTCAGGATTCTTCGTAAAAGGGAGGGGGGACTTTACACTCCGATTCACGCTTTTCGCCGGATTTTACGATAAGTACGTTTAATAATTCAACTGACTGTGTAATTCGGCTTTAGAATAAATCATTCTTTTTTTTACTTTCATACTCATACACATGTCTAACAATCTTCTATCTAAAACAAAATTTCCACTAATATTAGGCATTTCAAATAAATACTTTACCAAAGTATTATTCATATCAAATAAAAATTACAATTGATGCTTTAATTAGTAGTTATATGATGCTTTCGAAACTCACATCCAAACTCTTTCTCTTCCTTGACTCCGAATTATCTTATATCTTTCTTGAATCATGACAGTTTCCTTATCTAAAGGATAGTAAATTGTCACATGAAACAAATTGAACATCGAATTTCCGATAAGAATAATTGCACACTTTTTCTTCCTTCGTGTCTCTTTTTGAATTCGATATTTTTCCCTTTACTTGAAAAAAAGAACATTTCTACATATTATTAATACATTTTGATGCAATCTCCCAAGAATTTTTATCGGTCTAGCTTCTTTAATTACTATTTGGCTTTATATAAATATACTTCTTTGTTCCAAAAAAACATGTCGAATTTTAAAAACACACGTTTTGAGAAAATTGCCTTTTAATAAATAATTCGTGTGTTTTCCTCAATACTCCAGTAATATCTACCGATTTATTTTTATGATAATCTTGTTTTCTACTATCTTTAATATTTTTAATATGAAAAATGTGTTCAATTATTCCCAATGTTACTATCATAACCCCACTCATCTCATCGTATCATTTTAACCATCAAATGGTGTAGTGCTTTTGTTTCAGCATCATTTATTTGACAACTACTTTCTTCTCTCACTGTTCCTTTCAAAGAAAAGGAATTCTTCAATTATATTTATATATATATATATATATATGTAATATGAGTAATACATCTCTGTATGCTTTACTCCAAGGATTTGAATCAATCCTTCGTTATATTTCTCATGTGCGCGAGCGGCTAATATCTTTATTATATATATATATATATATATATATTGGTTCAGATTTTTAACGCAACAATTTGTCATATTTATTAAGAGATGATACATGGATTAAATAGATATTAAAAAGAATAAATAACGAAAGCAGAAGATACTGCGTAATTTAAATAACTTTAAAGGAAGAATATGTATAATGAGGCAATGTCAAACAAAAATTAAATTTTCTTGGTTTATTTACATTTCTGAGGTTTCAAAAGATATTTTAGGATTTTGAATGTCATTTGTATTCAAGAGTTAATGATTTTTATTTATTTTATGAGTTTTTAATTGCACGTTATTTTTACTAAGGTTCTAAACAACATCGTTAAAAAAGGTTCTTTTTACATTTCTCTATCACACACACACACAAAACATCTCTAAGTTTTTTCAATAACTCGTGATAAGAGTGGTAATATTTTTTATTGCTCATATTCAAACGGATATAAAAGTTTTATGTAATGAAAATAATTGTTGAAATTTGAGAAAAATTCCTTGAGCAGAATGAACATTAACTTAACGCTTTTAAAACATTAACTTCAAACGAGTTAATTGCTTCCTTTATTTAATATTTTGCCATAAAGTAAAAATGCAATTTTTTTCACTCAAGTACATTATCACTACTCTTATACTTCGTCAGAATGTTTGCTTTGAAACAAATTTAAATATTAGCTTAATACTGAAAAACGGGATTTTAAAAGCCTTAAAAAAACTTAAGGTTTAAAATATTTTCAAAAAGAATATACTATTTCCTCTCTTTCTCTCTATCACACCCACCCACATGCATTTTCCTCCTTTATATTAACAATATAAGAATAAGGTTCTTCAATGCATATTTTACGGGAAATATGAGACGAAATTTTGGGGATTAATTTTTAGGAAAATTAAGTATAGAATGACGTATTTTACATTTTATTGAAAGAAGTTTTTAAAAAAAAAGATTTTTATTATAAAGCAATTCCGAACTTATTATTGTTTTTTTTTCGAAAATTATTTTAAATATTGTAATAATGTTCTATACATATATGAATATTTCATAAAATAATTCTATTATAGTATTAAAATGAAAAACCTGTGATTTTACTTTCAATTTAGTATAAAGTGCATTTGCGTAAGAAATGAAGCAAATAAATAGCCATGGTTTTATTCAAAATTGTAATTCGAAATATAAAAACGTAAGCACTGAGAGAGAAAACTCAACTTAAGTATTCATTTTTTTTAAAATATTCAAGTAGTAGTTTATGGCATTTTTCTTAACTATTAATGGAAATTCTAGAAGTCTTTAATATTTCAATTCATTTTAAATATCTTTTCAGTAGTTTTTAATGTGTGACAGCCTTAGTCTTCTTTTATAATGTCGCTTTAGTTATATTAGTTTAGTTATTGTGTTTTTCAACCATGTACCAGATTTTTTAAAAACTTATTTCTTTTTTAAATATGTAAATGTTCATTCGAAGTGATGTCACAAATGACAATAATGATTGAAATTTCTGTACAATAAAACTTGTAAATACCGGCTTGTAATAGCCAGTATTTCACACACAATTCATGTTCTTCAGATAGTACAGCTATTGCGAACACATGTGAGGTAGTGTAATATGACAAGTGATAAATGTTTTCTTAAAAAAATTGTTTGTGGTACTAATTCAACTAAGACAATTCTGTTGTCATAGAAAGCCGTATTATGCGACTAGTTTTTGAAGATGAAAAGGTTGATGACAGCACATGTTATTGATAGTTTCGGATGTTCAGGCAAGTAAGCAGAAGCCTGGGAGTTAAGACAGCATGTAGACTTTCTTAAGTCCTTGGAGAAGAAGCTGTCACAAGTTGGATCATTGAGTCCCCTTCAGCTTGCCGCGAATCAATGAGACTGGAGAATCTCTACTTATAAATGAGCCATTCTTAAGAGTTTGACAGAAGAGGCGAAATAAATTGATGTTACACATTGACAGACTATATAACCTGTTTAATGACGTTCAGAACTGCTTGCATCGACATCAAAATCAGACCTTCACTCCATGAAGATTTTCTCATGTGTGCAATTTGATGCGTAGGGTGTAAATGAGTGGTTGTTCATGCCATATAATCTAACATACCACCTTCTACTGTCTCCAGTTAAAAAGAATTGCAATCCTCATTTTCCCCAAGGAGGTCCAGTGTTGTTAATTGGCACTGTTTTATCCTCCAAAATGATAACATGAGACTCCATCCTACTTTCGTCACTCGTCAAAAATTAACGAGATTGGTTTGAAGTTTTACCCCACTCTTCCTATTATTCTGACTTGGCACCTACTGACTATCACTATTTCACGTGTTGACAAATTCTTTCCACCTAAAATTCCTCCATGATGCCAATACTAACACCTAAGACGTAATCACCCCAGACCTTAGGAATTTCATCAACAGCTTCATTTGCAATCAGAAAACTGGTAAGAGGCTATAGATATCGATTGTAAATAAGCATAACCTTAGATCATACATATTTTGAACTGCATGATGTTTATTCAAAATGCAACACCAGGAAAGAGTGGTCAGAAATTTATACTAATTTTAGAGTAAGCATACCTTATCATGTAATGCAAATGATGTAAAATGCATTGCTTTACGACATGTAGACTAGGATAAAAGGGAAGAAACCTGAAAAATGAGTAATATTTGTATCATAATTTCGGCCAAAGAAGTATTTGTGGGAAATTTTCTAACAGTCTCATAGGAAACATGCAGCAGCAAAGAATACCTGGATATCGTCAGTGGAAGACAGACGTTTTTATGGGTATGGAATTAGGACTGAAAAAGGTGAGTTGGTTGACAAGAGGTGAGGGTATAGCAAACCATTTTTCATCCGGAGCAGGACAAATGTCATGTTCCCTCATCGACCAAAACAATTATTAATCGATTATAAAGTGCACTCATGATTTCTATTAGGAAGACTAACCTTTACCCCCACAAAACAGACGATTTCACTTGCAATGGTGCCAAGCTGGTGACGGAATGGATGACGGAATAGCACAGGATCATGTTCTCAGATGATTCATGCTTCTATTTGTCCAATGATAATCACCATGTACAAGTGTGACACAGACATGGTAAAAGTTCCAATCCTGCCACAAATGTGATACGCTCCAGCGCACGACAACGGGGCATCATTTCGTAAGATAGCAGTTTACCTCTTGTTCGTATAAGGGCGCAATAACGACCCAATGAGATGTAGATGATATGCTTTTGCTGGGGATATTTCCCTTTATCGGTAGGATAGCCCCCGACCTCCCACGGTACGCATTAGACAACGTGCTCAGTAAGAGGGACATATGCTTCCCTGGATATCATTGTTCCTTGATCTATAACCAACCGAATATGTCTCGGACGATATTCAAATCTGCTTGTACGTCCAACCACCTCACGTTTTAAAGACGAACAATGGCGAATGGAATTTCAAGGAAGGAAGAGCCATACCACAGGTTGCAATACGCACTCTCATTGATATAGTTCTCAGACGTGTTGCTTCTTGTTCGCGGTTGTCTTACAACCTACGGGAAGCAAACGTATCACTTAAAAATAAACACCCCGTATTGTTAGTGGCTGTCTCTTTCTATGTGTCGAGTTTCTTATATTTCTTTTCACTCCTTCTAGGTGTCATATTTTCAACATCACGTAATTATGTTCTTTGTATTTTTTCATCGTCCAGAAAAGCGGTAAAACTGATGCATTCCTGTAATTTTTGAAAAATCTATACTCTTACAAAATTTACAATACTAAAGTGTAAAGTTTATTCAAACCTTAAATGAAACTTGTACATAAACGACGTAGCTTATATCCACGCCTCAACATAGCATTAACTCGACAATCACTCGCTTGGGGTGTTTTGTACATCCCAGTGACAAGTAAAGCCTCCCAGGATTCTGAAAAGAATGCGCAAAGCCACAATTTTTTCTGTAGCTGCACATTTTAGGTCATTGAATCTTCAGGCCTGATGCAATCCCTCTCGCTCGGACGATTGGAACGTAACGACTTTCAAAAGTTTATTGGAGGTGCTGAGAACTCCCCGCGAGCAATTGTGTTATATTTTCGTACTCGAAGCATCTAAAATATGGTAAGTCTTACATTTTTCGCGTTTACATTTTCTTCAAATACATTAATATACATGCATATTTTATTTAAATTTTCAATAATTGTGGTATAAAAATAATATAATACTTAAAAATAATTGTAAAAAATAGTATTTTGTTATATTTTTTGAAACAATTTTTGGAAATTATCTTAAAAAGTCCATGGGACAGGGAGCAGCAGCGACGCCACCATCTATTAGATCCTGTATCGACAGATTCTAAGGATGAACAAAGTGATTTCGAGGACTGTGAAATTTCAGAAAAAGAGCACCGTATTGAACAATCTGATAATTCCAGGCATACGGAAAGAGAATTAGAAAAAACTTGTGAGCACACAGGAAACACACAACAAATAAATTGACGGAAACAAATAACTAACAAAAAGCTCAAAAGAAACTTTACTGACACAAAAGATAGTAAAAAGAGCATTATACATTAAAAATAGGGTGCTGCATAGTTTGTCCACGGGTAAGAGATGTAAAAACCAATTGTTTTTGTCTTCAATGTAAGAAAATATGTGCTATAAGCGTAGGAATACAGTCTTCTCTGAATGTTTGGAAAATGATTAAAATATTTGTTTTCTACTTTCTATTATCCTTAACATTAGTTACAAAGTAAGTTTATTACTAGTATATACGTTTTACTTGTGGTTTATGAAAAAAATCTAAAATTATATATGCACTTTAAAATGAAAGTTTTTAGGTTTAGTTTAAATTAATGTTAGTCTCATTTGTTTGCAATAAATTTAATAATTTTATTTGTATAATACAAAAAACAGCTTGCACTTTATAACTATGTATCATAATTGACTTAATTTTGTTTTTCATATTTAAATACACGCGTTAAAAGTTTGGGGTGTTCTCTACACCCCGCGAGCAACGATGGTAGCAAAAACAGACGCGAGTGATGCCGGGTTAATACTTAAATCGAGAATTATTCAACTGGAGTACACTCCCCCTTATGCAAAAGTTTTTAGAGAGCAGAAGAAAAGTTCAGCACCAGTAAGTTCAAAGGAAAAGCACCAGTACCCGAAACAAACCAAAAGGTTATGTTTGGGTGAGCAAACGTCGACGAACTTACCTGTTCAGACAGACGATGACATACCTATAGATGTGATCCAATAATGTTCCAACACATGATAGGAAACTGTATAACTCGTCATCACCATGTGAATGAGATGCTGTCATAAAGTGATGACGTCATATTTCGTAGCCCACGGCCGAGATATGTACTTGCAGGTTCTTCATGATACATCTCTTCCACACACTCACATCACCGTTGTAGCCAGAAACGAGAGGAAATTTTTCAATACGAATGTCCACTGTTACGGACGTCGATCATTAGCTTCATTCGAACTCCATTAGTTACCGAGTGACACTTTGCGTTTTGATTATTCATATATTAATTTCTAATCAACCATTTACAGCAAACGAAGATACATACATTTCCCATACTTTTGCAGTATTTTTATATATGGCCCACTTGTGAAAATTTAGAGGATGTTACTTGACCCACAGATGTGTGATCATTTTGTAACGCTAATCATTTGCATACCCTAACCTGTTTTGCCTTTCTAAGGCGCTTTGGTCAATTTGTATGATTCCATCATAAAGTCACAATTTTTACAAAAAAGAAATAAGGTTTCCTAAACAAAATTAGTTAACTATATATAAAACATTTTTACTCAAACATTTTTACATAAAACATATTTTAAACTCAAGTTCAGCTTCCGGAAAGAAAAAGATTTGTTGCACCTTCTACTATGACTGTCTAGATATCAATCTAATGTACATTTTGCAACTTGAAAATGAAGTGTAATCTTTTCACAAAGATTGATGAAAAGAGCGATAGCAAAGCGATTTTCCCAGTTAATATGTAAATTATGTTAGAAAGTAAGTCCCTTTCCCAAAAACGAATTCATATTCAAATGTGGTACCTTTTTTAAAATGATGTTTTGGTAATTTTTTTTCACTCTCTTTCATATTTTGAAAGGAAGCAACGTTTTAAAGTTAGAAGTCATTGACTTGGTTTCAAAAACAACATCACTTGCTCTTTTAAAGAATATTGATTCCATCGAAATATTTTGTAGAATGTTTAATTCTTTAAATATCATACGTAAATATAAAAATGTCAGAACCAAAGGTTTCAATATAAACGTAATAAGACTATAAAAATAATCAAGTCGAATAGGTGATTGCGATACAGTTCACACTAATTCAAGATAAAAAAATTTTGAAATATAATGGAATTTAATTTTAAATTTACTTGAGCAAAAATAAAAAATAAAACTTCGTCCTAAAGTACTCTTAAAAGCGCGTGTTATTTTTTCATTACTTCTATCGAAAAAGAGGGGGTTTTATAATGGGATATGGTTATTCCAATTTATTAAAGTCAAATACACGGTGTCATTCTAAATGCGAGCAAAGCTTAAGAACCATTATCAGAAAACTAAGGAGATTAACAATATTATATTTTTTTAAAAATATTCTTTGTTTCTAATGTTAGGCACTAAGCTAAGTTACTTTCAACACTAAATTCAATTACTTTTCATTAAACGAAATGTTTGATTCCTACAAAAATGAGCTTTGTGTTCGATATGTAATGCTTAGTTAGTTTTATTAAAATATTAAGCTGTGCGCTATTAAAATAGTTTGTAAAGTATTTTCAAATTTCTAGCATGAATGTATGGATTTGTTCAAATGGTTTAGGTAATTGGTATTGCTTATTAAATTTAATAACATTCTAAACTATCCCTTTTATTTTTTAAAAAAAATGCTTAAATAGGGATCTGATAAAATGTACCAGGCAAATATCTTTACATCTTAATTCTGAAAGGGAATGCATTGGGAATTAAAAGTGTTATTTTATTTTTAACACCCATTTATAAGCTTCACTTATAATGTAATGGAATCTTTAAACTAAATTTTAATACACTCTGTCCGATTAATTCAAAATTTTCCTCACTTGTCCAGGACAGATAATAATACAATAATTTAATAACTTTGTTCCATTGCTCTAATCAGGTTTAATGATTTCCCATTTTTAGATCCCATCCCACATCTGGTGACTAATTTCAGATCCCATTTCCAGATTTGTCAACGAATTCCAGATTTGGGGGCTAAAAAATTAAGCTACAACTTAGTTCGATTAAGTGAGTGAATATTAACGTCGCACTGTTCAGCTACACGAGGGCTTTTGGGGACGGACCTCGTAATTTTGAACCATGGTCAAGTGACGAGGATGACATCTGAGCTGGTACTTTCTCTCCTAACTACCACACAACACCAATGGGAAGACGTTTGAACTCTCGACACATTTAACGTGCATTACTCCCCTGCACAGCGGGTCTATTAGTGGTACTGGGTTCGAACTCATGATATGCCAGCCACGATCCGATACCTTGACCACTAGGCTACCACGACCTTTCGATTAACTATAAAAGGGTACTTTTTAGTTTTTTTTAAACTATATTTTTTACACTCATGTCCATAAATTAAGGATAATTCAGAATCACACAGAAATTGAACTCTAAAATAAAAATTTCACCTGTAGAATTATCACACACATCTTGAAGAAGAATATGCAAATTCCAGGAAACCACCAGATGGCGCGGATAGTACGTCACAATGACGAGAGTGTAAGAGAGGGGTATATAAGAAATGGTGGCAAAGAAGTAAAATTGTTCACAAGCGCTTTAAAAGCCTTTCAGTGCAATAACCGCATAGTTATGGCACAAAGGAAGCATTTGGATGATTTTTTACGTGGTAGAATTAACGGACGACTGGAATGTAGACGTAACCAACTGGAAGTATCCGAGGAACTTGGAACCACACAGAGTGTCATCTCCAGGCTTTGGCAACGATTCCAAGATGATGGTAATGTGAGTAGATGTTACAGCACAGGTCGCCCCCGAGTTACAACGCCGAATGAGGACCGGTATGTGGCAGTTACTGCCAAAAGAAACAGACGGAGCACAGCATCAGACCTATCTCGTCAGCTCTCTTCAGCTACCGGTACGACAGTTTCAAGGCAGACCGTGTACAGACGCTTAGGGCACATTGGTCTATATGCTCGTAGGCCTGTCAGATGTGTTCCCCTTACCGCAACTCACTGTCGCCTGCGATTAACCTGGAGTAGAGTGCATGCATTGTGGGCACCGCAACAGTGGTCTTGTGTGATGTTTTCCGACGAGTCCAGGTTTAGTTTGCAGTCTGATTCTCGCCGGACTTTCATATGGAGAGCGCAAGGTACCCGTTACCACCAAGAGAACACCATTAAACGACACCGTTACGGTGGTGCAGGATGGCTCGTTTGGGGAGGAATTATTCTTGGTTCCAGAACTGACCTGCATGTTCAGAGTGTAACGATGACAGGCCCCATCTATCGGGATGTCATTCTGGAACAACATGTACGTTTGTTTCGGGGTGCCATGGGTGCTGAATTTCTGTTTTGGATGACAACGCCCGTCCTCACCGTGCAAACATTGTAGACGAATGCCTTCATTCGGAGGATATCACCCGTATGGATTGGCCAGCATACTCACTGGACTTGAATCCAATAGAGCATGTGTGGGATATGCTTGGCCGACGAATTGTAGTCCATCAACCCCCTCCCACCTGCCTACCGGGACTTCGGAGGGCATTGCTTGATGAGTGGTGTAATATTCCCCATGATCAGATTGATAATTTGATACTAGCATGCGTAGGTGTTGTAAGGCCTGTATTGCATCGTCCGGGAGACATACTCCGTATTAACCATCATACTAACCATGTTATTCTGTTTTTGTAAATAGGTTCTTTTTTTAAATTTGCTCCAGGGAGTAAAAATCGCAATTTTTATTAATTATGTCAAACATATAGCATATTTTTTTATCTTTACCTTTTGGTTAGTAAATAGACTTTACAAATAAGTCAAATTTGTTTTGCTTCTGTCTCTTTCTTTGCCTGAACTTCATTATCCTTAATTTATGGACATGAGTGTAATTTACAAATTGCTTGAATAAAAGAAACTTTTGTATTGAATGTTTCTATAAGTCTATGAATGCATTGGAAGTTAAGTCCTACGAACATTCATACAATAAATTAATATAAATGTGATTTTAAATTATTTTATTATTTGTTACTTAATTATTAATTTTTCGGTTGAACTTAAGGGTACCAATACATGCTCGAAAGAATAAAATGCTAAAAATAAGACTTTACGGGCTATGTTTTTAAAAATTTCCAATAGAGCTTAGATTCTTTTGAGATTTTAATAAAGATACTTTAATCATTCTGTAGAAGTACAAAAATAAATTTTAGTTAAATTTTTTCTACTACATTCAAATTGGTCATAATTTTTGAGACCTCATAATTCATGCATATGTTTGGACCATGTTTTAAGCATGTATCTCTTAAATACGTTAAATGTTTTTGGACATATATAAAACAATACACAAAATATAGTTAACCTATTTTTTTAGTAAAATATTAAGATAGTTTCTGTAAAAAAAATTATAAAACTTCGTAATTTTGGAAATTTTTATTTTTTTCGCCTTTTTTACTCATAAAGCTATTTTTTAGAAAAATTATGTACTACTTCGACTAAAAAAACAGCTTCACTATATGCACAGGTATTCTGTATAGAAATATAAAAATTTAGAACCATATAGAGCAATAGTTTTTTTTTCAAAATTGTACCTAAAAGCAAAAAATTATGCTTTGGAGAAAAAGTGAAAAGAACTAAACATTTGTAAGCGTTTGCTTACATTTTTGTCAATTACTTTTTTTTTCATATTTTAAGGTAATTTTATCAAAGAACATATAAGTGTTATACAGTTTTAGATTTAAAAAAATGTACACTATATTTAAATATTTTTGGAAAAATCGCTTTTTTTAATGTGTATGATGTGTCTTGGTTCCCTTAAGCTCATCCTGAAATCAATATATTTTGTAAAAAAATGTGAAAATATTTATCTATATAACAATAGATATAACTTGTTTTCATTTCTTCTACCTTTCTAATAATTGAAGAAAAACGAACATAATTCGAAAAATGTAAGATTGGCTCATCGAATTGTTAAGATAGAAAACATTTAATTATCAGAACATACCCTTTTGAATAAGATTGCGTGAGGTGCTTTCTATGTCAGCTCTCTCGCAAATAAGATTTTTTTTTCAGTCGGCTTAAAGAAATCTGAGAGATGTTTCTCTTCTGTACAAATATTCTAAAGAAGGATAAATTTTTCCCTTTATTTTCAAGCGTCAAAAAAGAAATTCCAATTATAATTTTCGTCAGTTTTTCATACAATCTTATTTCAATTACTTATTTGAAAAGTAAGTAATTTAAATTTTCTTATAAACCAACAAAAAGCTTACCTTAATAAGAAGATTTAGCAATACCCTGTTTTACTAAAGAAATAAAAATACATTTGTTACCAATAATTAATTTTATTTTTTTTTCAAAATAGCTTCATAAATTTTTCAGGTTAACAATCGAAACCAAAACTATATTTCACTAAATAAATTTTAATAGAAAATAAATCAGTTATTTATTGCAGTAGTTATGATTATTTACACAATTTAAAAATAATTAAATTTCATTTGTAATTATTTATGTTATTCTGTCAAGGATAACATGCTGATTTATGGCTGATAAATTATCATGACTCTGCAACAGTGTAACAATAGCAAATAAAAATTGCTGTTTCAATACCATCTTTAGCAAATAATCCAAATCAAATAATCTAGTTACTGATGTAATTAACATTTAGATATATGTATGTAATTGATATACAACTATAATATTTATTCATCCTATACCAATTCATTACTGATCTTCAATGAAATGTATTATCTAGAATTCTCTTGAAAATTTTTTATTTATTATAAGTTTTTAATATATATATATATATATAAATTCAGGTGAAGGTTGGCTGACCGAAAAACATTGTTTAAACCTGCATTCTTGGTTCCTAAGGCTAGGAGTTTGGTCTAGTATTTCTGTGGCTAAATCTATTATATCATGACTATAGTTATCTTAGGTATATAACTATTTTTTGTAAATTTTTGTAATATATATATATATTATGTATGTATGTATGTATAGCTATCTAACTGAAAAAGTTCTAACCATTTAGCCGACAGCAATATTTTTTTAGTGGATTATCTCAAAACACAAGGTTAGAGTCTATCTTTCTTAATTGTATTAGTCTTCAAATGGAACCCTAAGGAACTCAAATCGTTAAATCTTATTACTCAGTTAGTTCTTTCTTTTAAAAATATCAGGATTAAAAATGAATATTCATCGTATGCTTCATAATTTTCATAAAAGTTTTTATGCATTCCTTTTCATTTGAATCTTTCCAAATAAAATGTGTATTCAATTCTGCTTCCATATATTTCATTAGGCATAAGTTAGTAATTATTAAATGTTAGTAATATTTGAAAGATAATTTATTTGAATAATAAAAACAATATTTTTCACCTTTCTGCAAAAAAAAATATATATATATAAAGTTTTATATATATTCAAAAAATTGTTTTTTTCCTTAAATGTTTTTCTCATTAAAAAAATAATTATTTTGAAAATTAGGTCACTTTCTAGGTACATTTTAAACAAGCAAATAACAAACTGTAAAATTCTTAAAACTTAGAGATTTATATTTTCAAATACTTTTATTTTCAAACTATCTTAAACATAGATTAAATAAAAATTTCTTCGAACACTTACACCCGGAATGAGAATTTCGCAGCTACACTTGAAATTCGAAAAGTAAGCACAACATTTAATGTATATCTTAATGCTTGAAAATGATGAGAAAGTACAGTTTGTGGTATGTTTTTGATAAACCTTAAGAGAAACACACAGTATTGATAATTATCTATACAAACTTGAAAATAAAAATAAATATTATTATCTAATTATTAAGTATATGTAACAAAACTTATTATGTCCCACATTATATTTTTTTTTAAATTTGATTGTACCCTTTAAGACTCATATTCATACGCAATGATGTGAGAAAATGACTGAGATATCAACCGATTTCATCAAGTGCATGATATAATGATTTCAACTGATTTCATCAAATGCATGATATATAACTTTTTGATGAATTCATTAACATGATGCTGTACCCATGAATACGAACAGGAGAATGAATCTAAAGAAAGCACTTATGACGATGACTGAAATTGATACCATTCTATCTTTACGGACTTTTATCCCGTAATAATATACAATAAGCAATAATAGTTTTTTATTACTTTACATTCATTTTCGCAACTGAGTTTTTGTACAAAAGAATGGAATCATACTTTGATTATTAACAAAATCAGTTGTTAGATAAAGCTTAAAGTGTTTGTATCCCTAAATAAAACATTTAATTTGTGCATGTAAAATGTTTTTTTTTTCAAAAGTTAACGGTAATTTATTCAGTGAAATGTTTATCAATTTATCTGATATAAAATTACTTCGCTTCAATCTGCAAAAATATATTTCAAAGAACGTAGTGTAGAGAAGTATATCAGAAGAGGTTTCTTGAGATGGATTATCCATTAAAAATAAAATATTCTTTTACATACTTATAATAACACAGGGGAAAAAATCAATATTTTTCTTTTTGATAGAATTTTAGCTATAGGAATAGAAGCAAGCCATTTTTTATCTTTTTGATTTATCATCAAAATCCTGTCAGAACCTATTATTTCTCTTCATGTATTTTAATACATTACATTTTTAAATACTTTAGAAGTTGTTTTGAGGAAACATTCCTTAAAGAAATATAAAGATAGCTCCCAAGTTAAAACTCCGATAAAAAAATAAGAAAGCCCTAAAATTAAAAGTAACAAAATTTAAGTAATAAAATGAAAATTTAGATGTTAAGTAATGAGGTAAAAGCTAATGATTATTTTTAATTATAAATATTAAAAAGGATTAAGTGAAATGAATACATTTTTTTTTGTTTTAGAAAACAGAAAGAAAAATTCCATACCTTTTTCCCTCAATTAGTTACAATTTTTTTTTTTCAAAACTGACCTCTTTTCCCTTAATTCAGTTAAAGGTATGAAGGAAAAAACATTTTAGACCATTTCGTTTTATTTTACAATTACACTTTAAGAAAAGAATAAGTACTTATACAATAGAACTAATAATAAAAATTCATTGACAGTATATTTTTCCTTCGTGCTTTATCTAACGGGACTTTATACATATATGTATAATCCATAATAATAATAAAAATATATTCAAAATAGCTACAATTCTAAATAAGCATAAGTAGAAGTATAACTCGATGAAAAATTAGAAATATTTGCCTCAGTAGTACGAATCAAACTCTTGGACTTAGGAACCGAGAATGATATTTAAAAAATGTTTTGAGGTCGACCTGTAATTTCCCTATACTAGTGAGCAATTATCAAAGAAGAAAGTACTATAAATATTTCATTATTAGAGTGTAAAATACACTAATGCTATTATTAAATAAAATTGTATCAGGAAAAATTAATAAAAAAACAACTTACTTATTCTAGTAATTAAAAATATTTGAGTACGCATTACTATTAAAATAAATAAACATACCCCCGCAGCACATCGCCATGTTGACATTTCCCACCAATACATAACCAACTATAAGAGCTACATTGCATAAAAGTATATATATATATATATATGTCGTGGTTTTTCGAGTCAACACGAAGGCATTTTATTTTGAACTGTCTTTATTCCATGAAATCAATTTTGGATCTGCTTGCTAAGAGAGAGAGAGACGGACCCCAAGTTTTAGAATCTGTAACCACTTACAGACCAGATGTTTTTCAAGTACTCTTCTTATTGAAGAGATATATATTTGAAAGTTAAGCATTTAAGCATGGCATACTAGGTAATAAAAATCAATGGTCAGAGTGGCAAAGTTCGGTTTAGGACCATGTGTTCTTCATTTCCGAACTGGATAGTAAATTTAATACTTGAAGATGTAAACGGAAAAAACAACTCAGTTTTCTTGAAATTGAGTGCTGAGAGGTAAATAAGCGAATGTTCCGGACAGGATACCAGGCTGACTCAAAACCCTCAGTGTTTAGTTCCCAATAAAGCTTGGTTTTCATTTATCGACCCACTGAAGGCTGAGTCACTCTTTCCCAGCCGGAGGTTTGAACCCCAGACCTGTAGCGTGGAAGCATAATACGCTACCACTCAACCACTGGGCTTCATTTACACTCTATATTCGGCGTTATTTTCTTCATATACTTTTTACAATTCTCAAGTTACATTTTATATTCTGTGATTTCAATTTCAAATAGTTTGTAACTAAAATTTAAAGTAACTTTTCAGATGTAAAATTAATGCAAGAAAATTGAAAGAAAATTTATTTTTTCGTGATTTTTTCTACAATAGACAGATGCCTTAAGCAATCTGATGTTTTTGTAAAATAAAATAGTAGAGAGAAAACTAATATTTTTTTTCAATACCATTGCTGAAAACGGAAATCACTTTCTAAATATTCCTTACAAGATTTAAAGAAATACAATATCACAAAGACTTGACAGTATGTATGAAAGAAAATTAAACTATTTTAACTTTTTCTAAAATTTAAAGTAAAAATCACTTTTAAATAAAAAAAAATGTATTTTAGTTACAGAATCATTTAAATCTCAAACAGAGTTGTGTGGTGATTTAAAAGTTCTTTTTTATTACATAAAGTTCAAATTTATTCCTAGCTAATATATTTCTCAATTTAACTTCAATTTCGACAGAAAAAGTCAGGGATGCTTTCTTCGATTACTTTGTGTGTATGGGGGGGGGGGGAGCTACGCATTTCCCTTAAAATAAAAAATGAAATTTACTGCTATTTCAATTTTTTTTAAATAATCATTAATATCACTTGTTTCAATCATTAATATCTCTGGGCATGCAAGAGATATAAATTTTCAGTAAAACCTGTTTTTGCGCGGTAGATAAGGACGGCATAAGAAAAACGCACAAAAAAATATTCTAAAATTTCATAAATTCTTACATATAGCAAACAACTTCGTCGAGAAATCTTACAGAAATTTTTTTATGTGGAGGAGAGGGACCACATAAAACGAGTCACAAGTAGAAAATACACCAATTATTTACGAAATTAATGAGAAAGTACTTCCATAACAAAATAATTAATTAAATTACACTCGGAAACATTTTTAAAATATTTAGTTTTTCATTGTATACATGAAGAAGTTTTCAAAATGCACATGAATAATTCACTGCTACTATCATCGTAATCCAAAGAGCTCATATTCCTGTGATGAATAAGTTAAAAATCGCTTTCGTCACTTGAAGATGCAATTTCAATTGATTTATTTGTTGGCACCAATAAGTAAGAGATAAGTGGTTGGGTGGTCAGTTGTTTGTAAACGGCAAGATAACAATATATACATGATCGAAGTTATTTTTGAAATTTCCTACTCCTTTCGGAATGGGCATCTATTTTAAGAAAATCCTTTTCCTATTTCTTGAAAAGCTGTATCTTTGCATATATTTTATCCGATCTCAAAGAATCCGATTCTTCTCGTCTTCATTATCTATAAAATTATTGATAATGTCACTATCATTGAAAGTTTGGCCTTCAATCAAGCTCAGGCTGTTGGCACGTTGAGAGAAAGCAACTGACCGTGCATTATCGGGAGACTTTATAGCAAATGAACAAAACGTCTTGAAGGTATAGATACAATACAGTGGCGTAACGTACACCCTCGCAACCCCTGCCTCGCGGGGAGGGCAGGACTCTAGGAGGCCCAAGGCCTGACTAACGTCAAGTACGTATTTACCCAATTTATAAAGTATTAAAGGCAAAGTCTGACTTTGCAGAGGGGCCCTAACATTCTCCGATCACCTCTGGTGCATTGATAGAAAACATTACAGTGGCACCAAAACCGTTAAAATTTATATACCGCATAAAAAAAGATCGCACAAAAAAAAATCACACAAAAAAAAATCGCTTAAAAAAAGGACCCTACAAAAACAGGTTCTACTGTATTTTTTTTAGCAGATAACAAATGACCAAATTAAAAGACTTAAATTTTCAAAGTAAAATATATTTCCGATATATTTTTTAACTTCTCATGCATAATTTTTAGTTCAAGCCATGTTTTCTTTTCCTCTTGCGAGACATAGAAGTGAAATACAATTATCAATAAAGAAAGAATACTATCTTACTTAAATATCCTGCATTTTTAATTCACTTAATTAAAAGGACATTAAGGAAAATTACTTTTTTTTTATCAAATTGGCTGCATTTTGGCATCCAAGCTTTTGTAGACAAGGAAATTCCCTAAGTGTAAGAGGCATTGATTTGGTGGGTCTCATTACCAAATTTGTAATACTTGAATTTATTCATTTCAAGCTCTCGTCGGATACTACACTCATGCCCATAAATTAAGGATAATTCAGAATCACACAGAAATTGAACTCTAAAATAAAAATTTCACCTGTAGAATTATCACACACATCTTGAAGAAGAATATGCAAATTCCAGGAAACCACCAGATGGCGCGGATAGTACGTCACAATGACGAGAGTGTAAGAGAGGGTATATAAGGAATGGTGGCAAAGAAGTAAAATTGTTCACAAGCGCTTTAAAAGACTTTCAGTGCAATAACCGCATAGTTATGGCACAAAGGAAGCATTTGGATGATTTTTTACGTGGTAGAATTATCGGACGACTGGAATGTGGATGTACCAAGCTGGAAGTATCCGAGGAACTTGGAATCACCCAGAGTGTCATCTCCAGGCTTCGGCAACGATTCCAAGATGATGGTAATGTGAGTAGATGTTACAGAACAGGTCACCCCCGAGTTAAAACGCAGAATGAGGACCGGCATTTGGCAGTTACTGCCAAAAGAAACAGACGGAGCACAGCATCAGACCTATCTCGTCAGCTCTCTTCAGCTACCGGTGCGACAGTTTCAAGGCAGACCGTGTACAGACACTTAGGGCACATTGGTCTATATGCTCGTAGGCCTGTCAGATGTGTTCCCCTTACCGCAACTCACTGTCGACTGTGATTAACCTGGAGTAGAGAGCATGCATTGCGGTCACCGCAACAGTGGTCTTGTGTGATGTTTTCCGACGAGTCCAGGTTTAGTTTGCAGTCTGATTCTCAGCGGACTTTCATATGGAGAGCGCCAGGTACCCGTTACCAACAAGAGAACACCATTAAACGACACCGTTACGGTGGTGCAGGATGGCTCGTTTGGGGAGGAATTATTCTTGATTCCAGAACTGACCTGCATGTTCAGAGTGTAACGATGACAGGCCACATCTATCGGGATGTCATTCTGGAACAACATATACGTTTGTTTCGGGGCGCCATGGGTGCTGAATTTCTGTTTATGGATGACAACGCCCGTCCTCACCGTGCAAACATTGTAGACGAATGCCTTCAATCCGAGGATATCACCCGTATGGATTGGCCAGCATACTCACCGGACTTGAATCCAATAGAGCATGCGAGGGATATGCTTGGCCGACGAATTGCAGCCTATCAACCCCCTTCCACCTGTCTACCGGAACTTCGGAGGGCATTGCTTGATGAGTGGTGTAATATTCCCCAATATCAGATTGATAATTTGATATTCAGCATGCGTAGGCGTTTTAAGGCCTGTATTGCATCGTCCGGGAGACATACTCCGTATTAACCATCATACTAACCATGTTATACTGTTTCTTGTAAATAGGTTCTTTTTTGAAATTTGCTCCAGAGAGTAAAAATCGCAATTTTTATTAATTATGTCAAACATATAGCATCTTTTTTTCTCTTTACCTTTTGTTTATTAAATAGACTATAAATAAGTCAAATTTGTTTTGCTTCTGTCTCTTTCTTTGCCTGAACTTCATTATCCTTAATTTATGGACATGAGTGTAAATATTGCCGTTATTAGATTTCACTGAGAGTACCAGTGAAAACATCCCTTGATTGATACTCAAGGAATGTTTTACTGGTCACATAATCATATGGCATGCGTACCTATGTATCCAGATCATCTTATCAATTCTATCTGATCATACTGTGGGCGAATTCATCTGCGATTCATTGGTACATTCCAGTGGCGTAGCGGAGAATGTTAGGGGCTGAACGCAAAGTCAGGTTTTGGGCTACAAGCCAGACCGATTGCAAAAAGAAAGCCGAAAGCAAAGGATTGCAAAACCGTAACTTCTGGGCCCCTTGAAATCCTGACCCCCCCCCTCCCCCGTGATGCGGGTGGGTATATATATATATATAGATTAAGCCATCCATACAATTTCCGTGGATTAATGGAATGCTTTCTGTTTTACCTATTTTTTGGATGCTCTTTTGCAAGGTATATTCGATCCCCCTAGTCAATCATTGGGCACCAAAATTAATCATTTCATTGTATGTAAGATATGTGCATACATAATTTCATCATATTTGGATGAATAGCTCCTATTTGGTGCAATGTATCTTTTATCTTATAGAGAAAATATATAACTATTATTTATTTTCTTCGTTTCTCAGAAAAACATACAATTGGAATTCTGTTGTAATATAATTACTTATATCTAACAAAAATAAGGACTAAGTGTAAGAAAAAAAATATTTAACTATTTCTCTTTTTCCTATTCCTAAAATATATGGCAAGAAAACAACATAATTTAGAATAATTTTGCATGTAAAAATTTTTTTAAGAAAATAGTGTTATCATGTGAAGTTAATTTAAGCAGAATTGAACCAGATAAATATATCATACCCAATTTTAAAAAACACTCGCCGTTTTGAAAATTCAAAATATTTTGTGAAGAAAATTCGTAGAAATTTTATGCGATTTTTGAATATAATTTCCTTTAAAGTAGAAATGATTGATACATTTTCATTGAAGTGCATTTTGGCTTTTTATTGAGATTCATTTATTTTTTTTAATTTAATTTATTTATAAGGAAATTTCGCAAAAATTAAAAGATATTCAAATATAGCTCTCCTTAAAAAAACAGCAATGATCAATATATTTTTATTAATACGCATCAAAGTTACTAATTATACTTATACTTTTATTTAGTTTTGAGAACTTGATAACAATTTTGTAGAATTTTATGACATTTTAAAAAAACAACAATTGAGTTTATCTACCATACCTTAAAAAAACGAGTTAAATTTCCAAAAATTTATACATATAAAGAGAAAACGCGACTCACTCCCTTATTCATCACGATATATCCGGAACTATTCAACCTACAGACTTGAAATTCGATAGGCATTTTCCTTTCATAAAGTAGAGATCCTCTAAGAACGGATTTTGCGAAATCCGAACCTCAAGAGGCGTTATAAATAATTATTTCCATTTTTAAACTACTGGACTTACAGTCTTGAAATTTGGTAAGCAGATTATATTCATAGAGTAAAGGTCCACTATAAAATAAATTTTGTGAAAGTTGGCCATTCTTAGTGGCGTTGCTGGGGCTTAAGGTGTGTAATAGATAATTATTTCTATTTTTAAATTATTATATGCACAGTCTTGAAATTTGGTAAGCAGATTCCTTTCATAGAGTACTCAAAATTGACCCCCCCCCCAAGTTGCGAGGGTTTAAGGGGTGCTATAGATATTTAATTCCATTTTTAAACTATTATATGTACAGTCTTTAAATTTGCGAAGAAGATTCCTTTCATAGAGTAAAAATCTGCTTAGAACAGATTGCAAGAATCGATCTCCAAGGGCAGTTACGGGAGATTAAGAGGCGTTATAAATAATTATTTCCATTTTTAAACTATTAGACGTACAGTCTTGGAATTCCGTAAGTAGAATCCTTTCATGGAGTAGAAACTGCTACGAAATAGTTTCGTGAAGATCGACCCCCTAGGTTCATTTCGGTGGATTAAAGAGTGTTATGGATAAATATCTCTTTTTTTAAAATTTTAAGACCTACCTGCTTGAAAGTTGGTAGATACGTTCCTTTAATGGAATAGAGCTCCTCTAACGAATACGAAAATCAAACCCCGACGGGAATTGCGAGGGGTCAAGGGGAGTTACAGAAAAAATTCCTGTTTTGAATTGTTAAACCCACATACTTGAAATTTGTTAAGTATGTTTCTTTTGTTAAATAGAGATCCATTATAAAAATGGATTTAATGGATATAGATTCCTGGGGTGGAGCATGTAGTTACTGTGGAATTTTGACAACGAAATTCCCATTTTTGAACTACAAGGACTATAATAATACAATTTGATTTGGAATGTTTCTTTGTTGAATTTGTGACAGATCTATTCGCGACATTTTTCCTACTAATTCTCTTGGGGAAACTTTGGGGTTAGCATTCACATTAATTCACAGCCTTTCAAGAAGAACCCGTGATATTTAAATTAGTTTGACTATATAAAGTCTATATATATATATATATATATATATATATGGAAAAAATTTATATAAAAAATAGAACATAACAGGAGAAAAAAAAATTAAGATCAAATCTAATGAAATACAAATAAGAACCTAGCGAGTCAAAATGCAATTTCGGACTTAGGACCGAATAAGTGGGGTTAAACTAGTTTGAAGGCGCCAACCTTCCCCCTTTGCAACTAGGTAGGAAAGACCAAAATAAAATAAATAGAAATTTAAAGTATACAAAATCCAAAATATAAAAAAATCCAAAGTATAAAAAATCTCATAGAAATATGAAAGAACAACCGACTACTATTAAGCAAAAATTCTCCCAAAATGTTTAAGCAGAAAAATATCAAAAGAATTACCCAGTAAAAGGATTCTTCCAAAAAGATTTTAAAACTTCTGCTCACAGAGCTTACTCCAGGAGATCCAACACTCTTGAAACCGATGGAAAGCTTATATATGTTGTGATAAAAATCTAAATTGCACTTAAACGCATCCTTTATACCAGCTTGTAAGGAAGACGCCAAGAAAGATTACATTCAAATTTAGTAGGCTATAACTTGGTTGGTTGTCACAAATGTAGAAAATTGGTTGGCCGTCAAAACGTAGAAATTTGGTTTGGTTGCTAAAAATGTAGAAATTTTTCATATTATAGGATTTTTAAGAAGGGTGTTTAAAAAATAAACTGTGTGAAGAGTGTTAAAACAGAATCTTCACAGCAAAACCACTAAAATGCTGACTTTGAAATCCTATTGTTGTATGGTGGTTTTGAAATCAGAAATAGCAAGACGATTAATGTATTTGTGATGAATATATGTTCTTAAGAAGTTAAAAGGATAGTCATGATCTAGGCAGCATTGGAAGAATTTCTTGATATTATTAAATTTATCTATTTTGTTGGTAGTTAAGTTATCATTCCTAAGTAAAAAATTCAAAACAATATTTCTGTAAATTGATAGATGCAAATTGCTGTTCCATACAGGAATTTTAATTACATGGAAACTAAAAGAATCTCTTTTGTCATAAATGTTACAGACTACTCTATTGTCAATAAGATGCAAGTCTAAATCTAGGAATTCAACCATATTAGAGTTAAAATTAGTTTTAAGAAGGTTGAGATTGTCAGGGTAGAACAAAATATTTGGTTTGAATTCACTATTTTTACCAAAAACTATTACATCATCTATATAACGGTATAATAAGAAAGAATCATCAAAAATATGATCAATTTCGAAAAAATGTAAATATAAGTTAGCTAAACTATTACTGACAGGACCACCCTGAGGTAATCCTCTGATCTGTTTAAAAAGATTTTGATCAAATGCTATGAAATTTTCTTGTAAAACAAGATTAACCAGGATATCAAATTTTTCCTTTTTCATTGAATTATGCAAATCATATTTATCATAAATTAAATGTAGAACTCTAATCATATCATCTATATCAATAGAATTAAAAAGGTCCTCGAAGTCAAAGCCGTGCATGGAAAAAACTGTCATATCCTTCGTGACTCTAACAATCTCTAAGCTATTTTTAATTATTGCTGTGTGTTGAAAGCCATCGATAGTATTTTGAAGAAGGGATTGTAAAATCTTCCCAGACTTCGTTATATATGTATTATACCCATTAGTAATACTACGGAATTTTATTGGATTTTTGTGGAATTTTGGTGTTAAAAAAATTCGTGGGTATTTAATAGTTTTGAGATGAATATTTAATCTTTTGTTTAAAGCCAAAAGACGATTATCATCTTCTCTATTGCTGTGAATCGACTTTTGAAATGCATTATTCTTTAAAATATGATCACTTAATAATTTACTATAAAAATATTTACATATTATTGCATAATTAGCAGAGACTTTATCAACATAAGTTATCACGAAATCCTTTTGAATATTATCTATCGATACCTTAAGGTCTTTATACATAATTTCATTTTCAACGCTGAAATCCAAATCTCCAATTTCTATTGCTACAAGAGATCTAAATTGATTGAATGCTTCTATCGGCATTCCGTATTTAATAGCCATTTTAAGGTAGAAAGTATCCAAATCTCTTGTGATTTGTTTTACAACGTTGGATTTATTTTTTGTGATCATAAGTCTAAAGCCAGTACCTTTTTCCATAAAATTTCTCAATAAATCATCTTTTACAATGCCAAGGTCTCCAGTGACAACGTGCTGATGATATTCATCTATATAATCACAATACAAATAGCATTTACACTGCTCCGGACATAGGAGCTCCGAAACTTGATTATAATTGAAAATAAATCTACCAAGTTTCTTGTTATATTTGAAAGCCTTTTTAATAATAATATTTTTAATAGGAAAAAAGGATTGATATATCTGAAATATACCTGAAAAATTTATATATATATATATATATATATATATATATATATATATAAGTTTTGTAGATGTAAGATAGAAGGAGCCGGAGAGCTGTTACGTAAGTGTGAATATTGGAATATTTCATTCACAAACATAGCGCGAGTTAAGGAAGCAATTGCTTAGAGATTAAATTATTAGATTGAAGATTTAAGATTCATGATATTAGAATTAGTTATCCGTTCTTTAGCGCTTGTTCTCCTTATCTAGTCCACGTAGTCGGGTTTACTTAGAGTTGGGTATCAAGATTAGATAACGCTTTATATATCACTCCTGTGATTGTTTAAGTGTGTGTTTAAAGGATAAATAAAACTAATTGTTATTATGGAAGTTGATGGGGATGCTTTGTTTCACCCCACACTTTTAGCCGTGCAGGACGGAGAGAGAGGGGTGCCGATTAGACCAACACCCCCCACAAATTGAAATCCGCTAAGAACGGTTAATTTGGAGAACGACTCTCAACGGAATTACGGGGGCTATTTATAATAAAAATCTGTTTTTGCTCTATTAGATTTAGACTTGAAATTTGGCATGCATGTTTATTTTAAGGAGTAGAGATCCACTGAAAATTGGTTTTGTAGAAACCCACTTGGTTATTGGGTAACTAGAGTGCAAAAAATAATTCTTCTTCAAATTTATAGATTATTAGAAAATATTAATTAGAAGTTCTGTCCTTTTTATATCAAGAGGTGAGAGTTACAGTTAAAAGTATATTTTTTCACTACAATCAAATTCTTAATGCTATGACTTAGATATCAATAATTTATATATATATATATATATATATATATATATATATATATATATATATTTATACAACATCCTGAAATACCTTGCGAAGTGGGTGGGTAACGGCTAATATGTATATATATAATTACATGTTTTTATTAACTTCTGCACTTTGAACTAACTATCGTCAGCTTTTTTTTATATATTTGTACATGAATCAAGAAATACAACTAAATTAAATTTTCTGTATTGACATAAGTATTCCATAATGCACACAGTTTCAAGTATTTTTAAAATTAAAATATTGCAACAAATATATTCAATTTATTTTCCCAATTTTACATATTTCAATCCGAAATAATAATAAAAAAATTATGTATTTAATTTCTTCTGTAAAAATTGTAATGCAAATTCTAACGAATATTTTTTTTCTAAATAATTGCGCAAACCAACTCAAAAATATTAAATTATACTCAATAAAAATGTTACTACTTTAGTGGTTATGGAAATTTCTCAAAATGTTTAAGTCATATGTTTTTACACTCTAATAATCAGCTATTGATATACTAATTTGAATTGATAAGTCTCGAGACATAAAAACCATGATTCATACATCAAATAACTTGCATTCTTGATGATAAATGGCAAGTTACAGAACCCCTATCGGATTCCTAGAATGTTTATATTACTTCCTAGACTAATGTTATGACTAATGATATCTTCTCGGTTAAGTAGCAATAATATCAAGAATTGAATGTATACTGAAGAACTCTATTGGTAATAAATTCTTTGGGTTATTTTTACTTTCATATAGAAAGATTCTTGCATGGTATGTAGCTTTCATTCATTTTCGAAAACATTATAAGTAGAAAACAAACATTATCTGGGTAAATACTTGGAATGTAATAACAGAGTGTTGTAATAACAGTTCCAGTTAAAAGGAATTTTAAAGGTATCTATTAATTTAAATGGTACGAATTCCTATCGTTTCGTTTTTATAGTTATATAAATGCTTTAAGATAGATTTTAAAAATCCTGTATTTTTTTTCTCATTTAAAATTTTATTAGTTAGGAACAAATAATAAGCAACATTAATATTATACTTATAAATAGCTATTTATAATATTTGGAAATAAATTCTTAAGTGATGATTATGTTCAACAAAACTATTTATTTAGAGATACATATCCTTTTTTTATCAAAAAAAAGTGAAATAAAAAATTGCATGCAATTACTTTAAGTAGAAAGTAAAAAAAAATTAATAAATAAACTATTTTCAGAATAACAAAAGGCAGAAAATAGGAGGGAAAACAACTTTTTATTTCATTTCAGATATCTTGAAAACGCAGTTTCTAGAAACTTTTTCAAATATTATAATTCTAATAGTAACTGCCAAATCTAATTTCTTTCACGTCGGAATTATTATCAATCTTTTTCGACAATTAATTGAAAAGTACATTTCCTTTATGATGAATTGAAAAACCATTTACAGAAACACTGCAAAAACGATTTTTACTTAAATATATTGTTAGAATGATATTATGAGTAACTTGTATGATTGATAAGAAAGCTAATTTAACAATTTTGAAAACAAGAGCTTTGATCTCATTCATTACTTTTTATTTTTCGTGATCGATTACGTTATTACAAACAAAACCATTAACTTTTTCAATGTAAAAAATTGAAATCTCCTTCTATCGTACTAGAAATGCAATCAAAATGGAAAAAAATCTAGGAAAATAGCTGTCACAAAACAACATTAATGAATATTGATTACGCTGTATATTAGATTTGTGATTGACTCCATATAACTTTTTTACTTATAAAGTTACAAAAAGAAAACTTGAATTTTTCTAGCATATTCAATAATTAGTTTATAGTAAATTATTAAATTAATTAATTATCAATAACTTAATGTTTCTTTATCCATGCATACTTATGAATATAAATTATTCAGAATCCATTAGCAAAATTAAGTAATGCTAAGTAAGGATGATTATTTTATATCAACCCTATATCTAGCTGTAATAAATTGAATTGATAATTCTAACGTAAATAAATTAATAGATTAAAGCAAATTTATCTGAATTGATCAATATTGAAGATTTTATTTTTAATTACTACATTGTATAACTTGGTAGTTGAAGTCTACATGAAAAAAAAATGACACAAATTATTAGACCATTATGTCTGAGTATTCTTTCAATGATTTATTGTAGAATGTTGGTGATGAATGATTCGTGATGAAGCCTGTGTCTCTTCACAAAAAAGAAAAACAATGGGCAATAAGTGTAATAACCTTAAGCCTTACTCATTTACTAGCATAAATGAATATATCGCTGTCCTTCTATCCCAACAGAATCAGGTCAGATACTTAGTACTATGATTGCAGTTATTTATGATTTTAGACTCGCACAAACATCATCGTAGTCTATATAATTACACTTCTATTCTGAACTTCTATTGCAACATCCCTATCTAAACAGATGTAGAAATACACAGATGTGTAAAAAAATTTTACTTAAGGTATCCGAATACTTGCGACAACTTTATTTTTAAAAAATGCTGGTAGGATTTTTTGTGGTTTTTAGATTTGTTTAGTACATTTTAAGAAAATATGCTGAAATTAAGATTATTATTACTAAAATGGAAAAAAATGGTAAAAATTTACAAAAAATAACATAAACGGGGCCCATTCCGTACCAAAAGTACAAAAAACCAAATTTTCAGTTTTTCAATTCTGATGTGTTGCTACGTTATTCATTTTTGAAATGTCCTTCATGAAAAGAGATATTTCAATTTTTACAAAAACTGGAGCACTTTATCTATTATATGAAATTGCTTAAAAAAACAGTGATTATATTGACATAAGGGACCGTACATTTTGTAATAAAACAGTGATTGATAAATATTCTACTATTATACAGAACATACACAAAAAATTTCAGTTAGTTATTTTCAAAATTTTTTAGCAATCACTTGCTCCATTTGAAGATTTTCTAAAAAACACATTTCGAGTAAAACGCGTTTTAACGTATGACATCTTGCTTAAAGTAATGTCCATCTGCTTTTACTAAATCATTTGTAGTTTTTGTTCTAGAGAATGGAAAATAATAACCTTGGTATTTTTATAAAGCTAATAAGATGGTCTATAAAATAAAGTCATAAAAAGACTTTGTCACTTTTTGGCAAAATTCACAAATTTAGGGTAGTTGGATTACCTTAAGGTGGCTGACTACGTTTGGACCCGTGATTTTCCAAAAAGTACAAATGAATTTGTTTTTCCATATTTAGTATTATTTGGGTTAGAATATGCATATAAAACTATTTTAGGAATATTATTACAATAAACAATTATTTAAAAGTAATTTTTTGGCAAAAAATGAAGAAAAACAGGACATTTTCAAAACTTTCTCCTATTATAAAAATGCATCAATAATAATAATACTTTGTTTATATATAGCTTAGACTTCTTCACAGTGTCTGAATAAAAGTTTTTGAACTATATATGTTAGGATTGGATTTATTCAAATTTTTCATATCAATTTTTAAGAAAAAAAATCCAGTTATTGTTTTAATTGATGAAAACTGTGAAATTAATTTGAATTTTTCAAAATTCCAACCCTGGGCGGCTCTCTAGAGAGGTCTTAGGCATATATAGGCAAGTTACTTTTATTATCGAAGCATTTTTTTAAAAAAAGGGAATATTTTGAAAATATATATCATTTTCTTTCGTTTTTTGGCCGAAAAATTTCGCTTGAATAGTTTTTTCGCGTAAGAATATTCTTAAATTAATTTTATATACGTAGTCTAATTCTACTACCACTAAAAATATTAAAAAAAGTGTTCATTTATACGCTTTTTTTTTTCAAAATCATAGTCAGTAACTTTAACAGCAGCATATATATTACCTTTAAATTTATTTTATGCATAAAACCTAAAATTACTACTACCTATAAATGGTTTCCACAACGAAGATTTTTTCCCTAGAAACTTTTCAAATATTTCACTTCCCGAAAAATAAATGTATTACATAAAATGAATGGCAATACCGGAGGAGAAGCAGAATAAATAGCTGAAATTTTATAATTATTCATTAAATATATATATCTATTTCCATTATATCCAAAAGAAATTTTAAATTGCTTTAAGAATTTAGATCATTCGTTTTTAAAAATCTATACCATAGAATCTTTCACGGAGTAAAATATGCATAAACAAAATGTAAAATAAAATATATTAAGGACTCGATAATTTTATGATAAAGGAAATGGCCTTTAGCCAAAATATCAGCTGTTCGCTTTCCGCGAAAGAGTTATTTCAACAATATTTTCTCTGCAGGAAATAAAAATTCGTTAAAACTGTAACACTTTCGAATCGCATCCATAAAATAACACTAATATTCCGTTAAGTACTAATGGATAAACTGCTGGTAGTGTTCAAGATTGTTAAATTTATTTTGTCAAAATTTTCATTAAATTTCACATTATAGATAATATATTTACAATTCGTTGTTTCATGTATATTTTTTCCAAAACTACAAAAAAACTTTAACTTCAAGGAATTCCTAAGCTTTTAGATTTTGGGGAAATTGAGGAACTATACAATGGACAGGCTAAAGTCCATTGTCACCCCCAATAATTTATGAACTACAAGAGGTATAGTCATAAATAGGGTTCTGGGTACAGTAAAGTTGTCATACGGCTACACACAAAAAAACTGCTTACAGCACCACCTGGCGGATTAATTTGAAAGCTTTCTTATATCAAAAACAGTATGAGATACCATTTTGTTTAACATCATCGATTCATTACAAAATAAAAACATCTTGCACACAGAAGTCATACAAACTAAAAGCATAAAGCACACATGTGAGTGCATCGCGTTGAATCATACTGCACTTTCCGGAAATGAGGCGTAGTTAGGAGAGGGGGGTGCCAGCTCAGGTGTCATCCGCGTCACTTGACCATGGTTCAAAATTACGCGGACCGTCCCCAAAAGCCCTCGTATAGCTGAACAGTGGGACGTTAATATTCACTCACTCACTTACTCGGAAATGAGGCTCATCTTTCTGTCATGCTCAAAGTGGTATCCCTCAGGAACAATACACATATGACATCGGGTTTTTCATTTCCCGCTGAACTTTCTTCAACATGGCACGCAACACGCTGGCACAAGCATCCGCAATACGGTTTCGATGTCCCAGAATGTTGATGGAGGTGTTGCATACACTCTTTATTTGATGTATACCTACAGAAAAATGCCCAGTGGGCTCAGGTCAGATGACTATGCAGGCTTTCCAACGCCACTATCATACACGATGACTTGTTGCTGGAATGTATCTCGACTGTTCTGTGTGATATGGTGATACCTTGTGGGGAAGGGCATGTCGTGTTTGAACCATACGTTCAGGAGATCCCTCACCGGCAAATCCTCCAGAAAATTGGATAGTATGTTCTTTAGTATTGACAATAATTGAGACCCTGTTAACGTGGCATCGTAAAATACCGAATAAATCAGTCTGTTTTTGAATATTACGCCCCAAATATTTATAGACCAGCGAACTTATTGTCAAACTTCGATAGCACATCTAGGATTATTCCGCGACCAAAACAGAATGTACTGCTTATTATGGATAATGTTACGCGTAAAGCATGCCTCATCTATCCATATGATGTTGGGGATCAGGGATGCTCATGAGTGTGACACTGTCTCTTTTCTTCTGTGTTAAGTAGCGCTCCAATTTTGGAAGTTTCGAATCAAATAAATATGCATTTTACACCTTCTACTATTAATATTACTTTGTCGAAGGTGTCTTATTTTACTAAATCAATAATTCTGAACAACTTTATAATTGATTTTTTCAATGTATCTCGTATTGTTTTTGAGAGGAGAATGCTAACTTCAAATTTATCCACCAGGTAATGCTGTAAGCATTTTTTTGTGCGGCGAAAGGCAACTTTATTATACCTAGACCCCACTTTTATATCTGTAACTCTTGTCATTCATAAATTATTTGGATGGCAATAGACTTTAGAGGAAACACTGTATATAGCTTTTATCTGGAGACAAAATTATAATATAATTAACCGCTACGTATCCGCTTCGTGGGATATTTCGTGACATTATAACTCTAAATATCCTTTTTAGATCACTGTTATCTAAGTTCTAAATCCTAGCATTAAGTTTTCAATTGTATTCAAAAATATTCTTAGAACCCTGACCTTTTAATTTAAGAAAATAATTTCTAAGAGAATTTATTTCTTGAATTTCTAAAACAGAGATATATTTATCATTCACGCTCATGTATCCCCTCCCTCGTAGTCAATTTCCTCAAATCCCAATTTTAGCGGATCTCTACTAAATAAAAGTAACATCCTAGCAAAACTCCAAATCTATAGGTCAAATTGTACAAACATGGAAATTTGTTTTCATTTATAACCCCCCCCCCCCTCCGCAACCCTTCTTGGGAGTCAATTTCTGCAAATCCGTTCTCATTGGATTTTTACTCAACAAAAGTAACTTGCTTGCATACACGATAGGTTTATTGGCAACATATCTCATAATTTTTAATCATTCCGCGAGTCTGTGACTATCATCACTCGGCTCTACAGCGGCCACTTAATCAACCACTAATAGTGATGTTTAAATAATTATAGAAAGAGAAAGAGAAAAAGAGAGAGAGAGACAGAGCCCCCCCACACGCACACACATTTTCTTAAGTAGTACCAAAAATGTTTTAGAAAAATCCAACTGTGCATTTAGATAAACTTCTTCACAGTAAAGACCTCGTAAATAAACTTCTTCACATTGAATAGCTCAAGCAGTCTCATGGATCTGTAATAACGAAAACCTTTCATCGGATTTCTTAATTTGCAGCGATTCTCTTTCATCTTTATATGCCTTAAATAGCATTGATTCTCAAAATCAACTGATTGTTAGAACGCAAATTGATCTCAATTTTCTTCGAAGCAGAGGTGTAAAAGTTTTCTTTTCTTTTGTTAGAGGTCATACGGGAATCTATGGCAATGAACGTGCTGACTGGCTTGCAAAAGAAGCTACAAAATTAAACAATTTGATTCCTATGAGCATTCCGAAATCATATTATAAAAATATTTTTAAGGAAAAAATTATTTCCGATTGGAATAAATTATATCAAATAATGCCCTCTTCACCATGGAATTTATTCCTTCTATTCAAAGTCGTTTAAAGGCTAATCACTTTCATTCTAATTTTATACTTACCCAATTTCTAACTCGCCATGGAAATTTTAGAGCCTATTTGAAACGCTTCAATTTGTTGCCTACTGACCGGTGTTCTTGCTCCAGTGACACAGTCCAGGACGCCAAGCATCTAATATTTGTTTGTGCTAAATTCTCTTCCGAAAGACGCACTCTCATGAATTGCCTACAAAAGAACAATATAGAGTGGCCTCCTCCTTTCTCTGCCTTTGTTCAGAGCAAGTCTTCTTTTACATCGTTTTGTGCATATATTAATAGCATTTTTTCTCGTATTGTTTAGATTGTAAATTTAAATTTTTTTATTATTTTATTATTTTTTGTGTGTTTGCTAACATTTACTGTGTATGTATGTATCTCTCTCTCTCTCTGGTTTTTTTTTTGCAAGTTCGTATATATATATATATATATATATATATATATATGTCTGTGTGTATATTCTTAAGTATTTGTGTGTATGCACACTTTTTATGCATTTGTATTTTGAAAATCTTATTCTGATCACACATGTGCTTCAAAACCTTCACCATTGTATAATTTTAATTACTGAATGTCTCATTTTTTGCATGTGAGCAATCTTGTATTTTGTTCTGTGTTTATTGTATTTGCACCCATTCTTGTTTCTTTTTACCTTTTGATTCCCATTTGTGCTTGTATCCCTGTACTTAAAACTTACTTCCACTATTGATTGAGTATTGACTTACGTTTGTAAGCCTTGTGTTATACTTGTTGGCACACAAGGAGTCTACCTAAAGTCTCCAAAAAAAAATCACCTCATATTCGAAACATTCTTATATCGAGATATTTTACAAATTTTGTGTTCACCGAAGTTATGCGTAACTCTGGACAAATATTCTTAGACATATGTCTATATAAGATAATGTGAACTGCATTATATTATCTATGTTAAAAAATAAGATAAAATCATAATCTAAACTATTTTTTCAATTTTATTACACTAACATTAGCTTAATTTTTCTTTTGTAGGTAACATTAAAAATTATTTATTTCTGTGTTTTAACAAAATCATATTCCAGATGATTAATTTTATTTAATAACATAGAACATAGCACCTGTTAATGCTAGATTTAGGATTTTTTTTTTTAACTTTAGCAAAAAAAATAGTGTGCAGCCTTCTGTAAACAAGTTACTCGCATATATTTATTTCACTCGTCTACCTCTGTCGTAAAATTCCAGTTTTTGATTTGATTAAAATATTCATGAAAAGAATGTTTGAAAAAATAAGCTTTTTGTTTGTTTCTGCTTATAAGAAAAATGTTTTATTCTTCCTTAAATAAGAAATCAAATTTTTCTACATTTAATTGCTTCCAGAAAACTTACAAAAAGTGCTTTTTTTTCTCCCAATTTTCATTGTTTCTGAATGAACAAAAAAATTTCCATATGTGTTTCGAAGAAGATTAAGTTCATCTTTTTGACTAATAAAGAGTTAGTATTGGGAAAAAAATGTATGAGATCAAAGTATGCTAAATATTTTCTGCATTCCACTAAAGTATCTCGTAAGTAGTTTGATTCATTTGTATTTTGATCTACAAAATTGCTTTTCGCCAACTGAGCATAATCAGGGACATTTTCTTAGAAACAAATTGTCAAACTTGCTCGTTCGTGCAGAAAGTTGATGAAGAAAAAATATTAAGAAAGAAAATCACCAAAGTCTCTAAAAAAATAAGTTATGTATAACACGAAATATATATGTACATAAAAATTCACTTTATGCATAGAAATTTTCACTCTATGCAGAAGATCAAAAACATTTTCAATAAAATCAAGCTTATTGCTGCTTTTTCTAAGTATTTTCGTAAGCATTTTACTTATAGGGTAATTTTTTCCTTTTTTGTTATTATTTTTTCATTATGAAATTCCTTACAACTTTAGTCCAAAAAATCGTTCAAACATTACTTAAAAGAGTTTTATCTCAATATTATTTAAAAATTATTTATTTAGGCGTAGGTTTAAGAAGAACTCACCGTAAAAGACGATACTTATTTGTGGTTCAGTGTATCAAGAAAACAATTACAACGGAGAAAAAAAACAGTATTTGTTATTACAATCTGTTTTTTTCCCCATGAATCTAAGGAATTTCCTTCCGATGTTTATATCTCTCCTTTTCAACCCTTTAACTGTCAAGTTATTTTAGTGATTTTGGTAGATAAATTGTCACATTTTTTTATTACAGAAATCAGATGTTTAGTACAAAATATAAATAAAATATACTTGACAGTTAAAAATTGATATTTTGAATTACACGAATATTTTTTTTTAATTTTATAGCAACTGCATATTTACTTAAAGTGGCTGCCGCACAACGTGGCAGTGATAAAGTTCGCTTCTAGAGGAGCATCACTTTCTAAAAGATGAAATAGATACTTATTAGTAGTTCAATAATTTAGTTTTGTGTGGTATAACTGGAAACTCTTTTCCAACACTTTCCAAGCACTTTTCCAAGATTAACTCCGCAATTATTACACCAAAATCATGTTTCCTTCCTTATCTTTTTTCCATATATTTGCATCCTTTTCTGAATTACAAACTTTACCCGGTCCCTATCTTATAGGCTCACGTTTCGCAGGAGTAAGAGGAATATGGGATATAAAATGTCGTTCGCTAAGATGGGCAGGGTTACTTACAGTAGGTGGTCTGCTACGATTAGAATGGTCTGCTACGGACTCCCCTAGAAATTAAGAAATCTCGATTTTCTTCTATATTTCGCCTGTTGAGTATCCCTCTTGATGGTCCAACAATAATTGGCCAGCATATTAGCATTCCATTTGCCTAGATATCTCTTTTCTATCACTGAAATCTCCTGATGAAAGCGTTCCCCGTGCTTATCGCTCCCTGCACCAAGATTTTCCGGGAAGAAATCTAACTACGAGTGCAGGAAGTGTATTTTTAAGGACATATTACAGCCCAAATTTTTATAAGATGTTATAAGATCATGAACAATATCACGGTAATTTTCCGCCTTTAGATTTCCCAAAAAACTGTGAGTTACATTTTTGAATGCTTGCCAAGCTGCTTTCTCCAGTGGATTTAATAGTTCCTCAAACTTCTCTTCATGCATTAGTGATCGTATTTGTGGACCACAAATATCCCTTCTTTAATTTTTGCTTCACTAATTTTAGGAAACTTTTGTTTTAAGTACATGAAATCAGGAGTATTGCCCGTGGCTTCCACGAAATTCTTCATTAATCCTAGTTTGATATGTAACGGAGGTAGATACACATTTTTAGGATTGTACAATGCGTCATGTTTCACATTTTTTTGTCCAGGAATGAATGATTCACGTTTAGGCCCTTCTTTTCTGATGTAATGGTTTTTTCTGTCCCTACTATCCCAAAGACGCAAAAAACAACAGTACTTTGTGTAACCAAGCTGCAGACCAAGAATAAGTGTAATTACCTTCCAATTACCACAAATATTCCATTCATACACTGCATATTGAAGCTTTACTAATATAAATTGAAAGTTTTCATATGTTTCCTTCATACTAGCAGAGTGAGTCGCAGGTATTGATGGGAATTTATTTCCATTATGCAGAAGCACTGCTTTTAAACTTGCTTTGGAGGAATCAATGAACAAGCGCCATTCTATAGGGTTATGTTCAATACCAAATGTCTCCCCAAAAGAGAAGAAATGTCATTACAAAACACTAAGCCATTTCTTCAGAAAAATAATCTTTACGTTGAGAATGACGACTACGATAAGTACATATCTTTGTATTCTTTTGAAGAAGATTCCATCCTTTTAGCCGGGAACCAAGCATTTCAGACTGTTTTTTGGATATTTAACTCTTGTATGTTAACTCTTGTATCGTTAAGATCTTCTTGAGTCAATAAATGGGGCTCAGATGAACAGCTTGGTTCAAAAGTTGTATCACCACTAACTGTTTCTTCTTCTTCCTTACTTCTATCAGAATCTGAGCTCTCTTCATCCAATGTCACATGTTCCGGAGGTTTTGGTATTGGCAATTCTTCGCTGTGTGGAACTGGTCTCATTGCAGATTGCAAGTCAGGGTACACCTCTGTATATGTTTTGATTTTGACGTAATCCCTTTAATGTTTGTTAAGCAGAAATAACAGTCAGAGGAGTGATCTTTGGATTCCCTCCAAATCATAGGGATAGCAAATGGCATCTGGCGTGGGCCATTCTTCCATGCAGTGAGAAGCCTACTACACGAAAAACAACAGGTATGTGGGGCCCAGGTCCTTGTTTGGTCCCCCACTTTACACACAAAATAAAGTTCATAACACTTTTTTACTAATGGAGTAAGGTTTTGCCTTTGGGACTTGAGCGTCACTTCACCACATATATAACAAAAGTTGTTATGATGATTTAAACAAGCTCTATGCATTTTCTAACTAACAACAAATTAAAAGAAATAAATTTATAAATACGTAACATACAATAATCCAGACACAAAGCACAATTGCATGTTTACTGGTTCACTACTATCTCACAACTGACATCGTTCTAATGAATGCAAGCTAGTCTAGACCATGCATGTGCCTGTCTGTTGTGTCTGGTGCCAAAGTGTCTATACATGTCTGAACTTGCACAACAGTAGCAATGATACCATTTGAGTTAGCTCATGTGGTTCCATCACATTTACAATGCTCTAGGAGTTTTTATTTTACAATAGACAAATGATCGTTTATTAAAAAATATATTTAAATACATTAATTGAAATTAAAATTTTAAAAAAAACTGTGGGTGATGGAGAAATTCCGAGTACATATTTGAAAACACAATAAAAAACTGCATTAAGTACAATTAGGTACTCATGAGACAAAAATCATGTTGATCAGTGTTATCGACAATGTGCACAAGAAGTGCCCATGCCATCCCACCAAGACCCGTATGGCGATATCGAATGCAAGAAGTCCAAATGTGTTCTCCTCGGTGTCTCTAGACATGAATATGTCCATCATAATGCAGACTCGTTTAAAAAGATGACAAGTAGGGTGTATCACCATGTGTTGCAGATCGTTTCTATGTTACAATGTCAAGGAAAAGCCGCAATAACAGTCCCCTTAAAAACATCCCATGCTACTCTAGACGTCGTCTTACAGTTTGTGTGGATATTTGCCGTGCCTAAAACAATCCAGCTTCCTGATTTAAGGTCAATGACGTGGCTGTACGATCCTGCTAAGCTAGCCAGGCAACATGTCCACCCACACGGTTGTTAATGGATGGAAATAGTTGAGATCCTATTTCCATCCATTTGTTTTCCATCCTATTCCATCCATCCTATTTTCCATCATCATCAGTTTGACCCATATGAGCCCATGGATTCTGAATTCACATGACAGTCGTTATATCCCATCCTATGCGAGTAGCAATATCACGGAAACAATAAGCCACACACACGATAGGCCACGATCCCACCGCTCTCAAATTCCGTCATATATTAACTGCCGTTTTTCCTTCTTACACGAGGCATAACAGGACAATCAACATTCAAATGCGATTTCGAATGAGAGACCCACTGTGGAACATTCCTTTTACATAGAGTTTGAGATGTTGTTTCTCCCTCCTGTTTCATTTTATTGCACACAAAGGCATATTGCAAAGACTATTTGCATTGACAGCATTTTCTTCTCTTCATGAGAATATGATATTAGTTTAATCTCTCCTTTATGATGCTGCAGTTTTAAAGGCCAGCAGTATTTTATTACTAATATTATAAATTTTCCTTTGTTATTATAATTATTCGTAGATAGCCGGGTTTTTCCAATGTAGAGCAATTTATTTGGATTTTCCTTGAGTTGACTTAGTATTTTTGACGATGTAAGTAATTATAAAAACTTATATATATATATATATATATATATATATATATTTTTTTTTTTTTTTTTTATTATATATATATATATATATATATATATGTGTGTGTGTGTGTGTAAGTAATTATAAAAACTTATATATATATATATATATATATATATATATATATATAAACCACTTTTCCTGGGAAATACCTCATATCCGTAAGGGAAAAAAACAATTCACATTCATAATTTCTCTTCCAACATTATGAACAGAAAAATAATTCATTTAAATTAATGGTTTGAGAAAGATGATATTAAACTTCATCATCATTTCTCATTAACTACAGTTCATTTGTATGACAAACTTAATAAAATAATGTATAATTAGAGAAAATATTTCATTTCATTTTGGGGTTTTTTTCAAAGAATATCTAGATTTATTTTATTATGTGGAATTGAAAAACAACCTTCCTCATTTTAATATTCCTTTGGAAGGAAACTAAATGGATTATTTTATTTTTATTAAGTGAAGTAGTACTCTGGGTGTTTCTTTTGCTCCATTTTTTTTCAGAAGATACGTTTTAGTACGAATTAGAGTCCCGGATTTAATAATATTTTCTACAATCCTATTTTTTAATTATATATGTCAGACAACGGATTACCCCATGAACTTGTGATTAAACTTCTTTATAATTAAATCCGTATACCTGTAAGTACGCCTTCAAATATTGAAAAATGAGTAACACATACGGGATACACAATCTTAAGGTATCAAACTACCCTAAAATTGTGAATTTTGCCAAAAACTAACAAAAAAAAAATAATTTTGTGCTTTTATTGTATAGGTTATCTTATTAGCTTTACAAAAATATCAAGTTTATCATTTTCCGTTCACTAGAACAAAAACTACAAGTGTTAGTAAAAGCAAATGCCGTTACTTTAAGCAACATGTTTTACTTTAAAACGCGTTTCACTCGAAATGCTTTTTTTTAAATGCTTAAACGGGGCCAGCGATTGCTAAATCAATTTGGAAAATTATTAATTGAATTTTTTTGTGTATGTTCTGTATAATAGTAGGAGTTTTATAACCGTCAGATTTATCAATCACTGTATTATTACAAAATTTACAGTCCCTTTTGTTGTTAATGTAATCACGATTTTTTAAAGCAATTTTTTTATAATAACTAAGATACAGTGCTCTAGTTTTTGTAAAAATTAAAATATCTCTTATCCTGAAGGTCATTTTTAAAATGAATAAAATAGCAACACATAAGAATTGAAAATTTGTTTATAAACTTTTGGTACAAAATGGGCCGCGCTTTTGTTATTTTTTGTAAATTTTTACCAATTGTTTCCCATTTTAGTAATAATAATTTCTTTTTCTCTTCTTAATTTTAGCATATTTTTCTTAAAATGTACTAAACAAATCTAAAAACATCAAAAAATATCCTCATATTTACATTTTTATTAAAAAAAAGTTGTCGCAAGTATTTGGAAACCTTAAGGAAGTAAAGAAGGGTGAGTGAGAGTACATTAACACTTCGCACTGTAAAGATGAGGGCTATTGGCGATGAACCTCGTAATTTTGGACCATGGTCAGGTGACGGGAACGACACTTGAGTTGGTACCTCCTTCTCTAAAGTACACTCCACGCCAACATAAGAACTTGAAGCCACAATAGATTTAACGTGCACCAGCTTCTCTGAGCTGGTACTCGTTAGCATACATATGACGTGTGTTAAGTGGCACTGAGGCTCAAACTCATGACATGTGTAAAAAAGGAGAATGTATGTATACAAACATTTTAGAAAATTTAGTAATATTTATTTTCTCAATATTTAATAAAAATTCTTGCTGGAATATAAAACTTTCTCTAAGACAAAAGGGACCAAAATTTTATGTTTTAGTGGTGAAAAAAAGAATGCTACATGATAGAAATTTAAAAAGTAGATAGTGCTAATTTAAAATTGTAATTACATGTGCGTAGAAAATAAATTTTTATTCGTGTACATTTTTTTTTAAATTTATACATTCAATTGCGCCATCTTAATATATCAGTAATAATTTATACCTTTTAACTAATATTCTAAAAAAAAACATTATTTTAGTTGACTTTTGGAATTTTAGAAATCCGCTACTTTCTTAAGTAAATTAACATTTTTCTCCATTACCAACAGATATTTGAAAATCCAATTACAGTTTCCGTCTTTAAATGTATTCATGTACGTTAAAACCATTTCTTCATAGAGTGAAAGGAAAAGTATACAAAAGTAGACATAAAAACAGTTTTCACAATGCATACTTCATTAAAGATAAACGTTACTTTCTATTAAAAGAGCATACTTTGATACGCATATTTAAATTGAATGTTTATGTCCACATAATAAGCATTTTTTTTCCGTTAGATTACACACACATATAGACAGCTCTTTTTTTTTTACTTTTATTCTTCATTCAATGAAACACATTCTGGACCAATGGATTTCGAACCTTTTTCTCAATGAACTCCTATTAAAGGCCATGAGTTTAATGTACTCCATAATAGCGTCTAAAGCATAATGCAGTTCCAAAATAAGACTACATGAATAGTTTTTCGAATATTTTGACTGCGAATCCTTTTATATAAGCGTGAACTCTTTCGAGTATTTTTTCCAGTATTCCGAGCTACTTTTATTTGTCCACTTAGCAAAGTAAGTAATAATAAAATATTTAAAACTGTTAAAAAGAGGAACACACACTAATAAAAATTAAGTAAAAATTATATTTATTTTGAGCTATTCCTTGTTAAAAAGTTTTATTACATATGCTATTGATTTGTTAAGTTGAAGCTAAATTCTATTAAAAGCAAAAGTATTTACTTTTTGTTACTTTTAATCAATTTTAACATTGTCTTCGTATGATTGAAACCATATTTGCCAGGAGATGTATGGTATAAAACAGTAGCTATTTTTGGTTTTAGAAAATGTATTACTTCATTTACCATTAGAATATAAACAAATACTTGAATCTACTTCGAATATTCAGGGAACAGTTATCAAGAATCGATTTTTTAATTCGGCTTTTTTATACCTATTGTGCCAAAAGCTCTGATACAAAAATTTTAAATTTTCTGCAGTTACTTAAGCGTAGCAGAGGATTTTAAATTCCGTCCTAGGAGATCGTCTGTAATACTTTTCAAAAAATAGTAATCTTGCACGCATGTTCTAAATCAATCACAGTAGAACGAACGTCGAACCGATGCGTGCAGCATATATTTCTCTGAATCAAAAAAGCCCATCGGTGATTTTTAAGGCTCTTAAACATTTAGACTTCAAAGGGTTATTCATTTATCAAAGAGTTAAGAGATTTTATGATAATAACTGAGTTCAAGACCGTACTAGAAGCGGTCGTCCGCACTAGGTAAGAACATCATTTCTCGTCAAAGCAGTCATGGACAGAATAGGTCAAATTTTTGTCAAAATATTCTTCATAAGCAGATGAACAAGTCAAAAAGAACAATGTGTTGCATAGCGAATGAAGACCTTATATTAAGAATGTATCAAAGAATATAACTAGCCATTTTCTTACAAAATAATTGAAGCGCCAGATGTACCTTAAAGCAAAAGCACCGTTACAGCTTCATGCTTATAACAGCTACAGACGAGAAAGGCCTTCCGACTTAAAGGCTTATAGGCCTATCGTCGAGAACATTTTTAATATTGAAGAATCTTTTCCAACCACCAGAATCAGCGAATATATACTCATGTCCAAAATTAAGGTCAAAAACACAAAATCTAGGAGAACCGATGAACTATTCGTTGTGTTTCCACGAAATTTGGCACAAAGTCATATTGCAGTGTGAGAAAGAATTTAGCAGCTTAACCATATGGAAAGGATTTCAATTTTGAATTAAGAGAGAGATACAGGACATATCAAAAAGTGTGTAATCATTAATCGGAGAGAAAGCATTTAATTCGTTAAAAGTCTATCTAATTTAAAGTGTGACCACCGTGTACCGGTATGCAAACTTCATAACGAGCTGTCATACCATTTATGAGAGTGTAGATAAATATTTGTGGCAACAAAGCTCATGCTTCTAAAAGCAAGACTTTTGACTCCTAGGGGATTCGGGGAGGAAGTCTATGCTAACAATAGCTTTTCCTAGACCATCCCAAATATGTCCACTACGATTTAGATCCAGAGACCTCGAGGGCCAATTCAAATAGTGAATATCCCCTCCCTAATGAAATTCATCAACAATGTGAATTTTGTGTTACCGCTCATTTTCATCCATAAAAATGTAGTCCGGGCTCATAGCACCCAGAAAAAACTCATATAGGCTTCCAGGATCTCATCCATATAGCGCTATGATTTGATAGTACTCGCATCGAAAACGTATGAGGGTGTACTACTCAACATTACGCCACCACACACAAGGATTCTTTCCCACGAAATTTGTCACTTTTTGTTATGCAGGAGAGATGAAAGTGAGCTCCACTTTCTCTCAATATGAAAACTCAACGAGAATCACTTTGTCTGGCACATTTCAACTCATCACTGAAAAACACTCGCTCGCTATGGTTTTATGGCTTACGTTTTCAGCTCTATAAATATCCTGTCTTTCATGTTGGATGCAGTCAAAGGAACACTCAAGACTGGACGCCGGGTGTAAATGACAATCTCTTCAAAACGGCTGTAGAGCGTATGCCTGGAAATTCTTCTTCCAGACTCAGCTGCAAGTTCACCAGCAAGCTGAGGAGTCATTCACCACCTATATGCCAAGTAGCGAACCTGTACAGATGTTGATGCTCTGTGGCGATCTTGGATGACTTTAATGGTGACAGTACCACTTGTTTGGAATTGATTCCACAGCCAAGAGATCCCTTTCGGGTCACTTGTAACGATCAAGCTAACTCCGCTTGAGACTGGCCAGCTTCAAGCCTGCCAACTGCTCTCCATTTCAAAGAATGATCTAAACGATTATGAGGTCATCCTCACTGCTAACAGGCTAACTTGTTTGTTTTGATGCAATATTCACAAACCTGTCGGAAAAAATCTCATATGCTTAAACGGTCTCAATCCAATAATTCAGCAAAAACTAACGCTAAACAACATCTTTTTCTAAACTGAAGGTTCTTATTGTACAACCCGTTCTTTAAAATATATAAAGTAATAATTCTAAAAGTTTTTCTTTAAGCAATTTAAAATTATGACAAAAAATGTGTTTGTGACCTTAATTTTGGACAAGAGTGTGCTGAAGTATGCCCAAGAAGCTAGCGAGAGGAAGAAATGCGCTCAGAGAGCTCATCATCCGGCTTCTTAAATGGTTTGATGGGATGACAACTTTGACAGTGTCGCAGATATTTATTTTTGAGGGATAAAGGAGAAAATCACAGGAAAATTTAATCAAGACACTATCTTAGAATCAACAATTAAGTCCTTGAACTTAAACCAATTCAATGTTAATTATTGGACTTCTGAATAGGACCCTACCCCTGATCATGAAGCGAACTAGCGGTGGTTTTAAGAGAATGCTGGACTTCATAGAACACAAAGATTAGTCTTCCAACCGTTTGCATTTAAATACACTTGACTATAAATTGGGATCTGTACTGGAAATGAAGGTGTACCAGAAACGGCATCCAACTTGTGCACTCTTAAACGTTTTTAATGGAAAGCATTAATAGAAATTCCGATGTCGGTAGAGTGTGGCTCGATAGATGTCTTAAAGCCTGCGTGAATTGAAATGTAATCAATTTGAATAAAAGGAGAAAATATTAAATTTAAAGGTAAAAATTAAAACTTTAAAAAGATTTAGTTTCAAATTTCAGAAGAAAGTTTTTTTTTATTATTATTATTTTAACTTCTTTATAATTGTATCAGAACATAAGGCATGACTAGATATATTGAGCTTTTTCATGAATGTACATTTAAACAGTAAAATATTTTACGGACCTATTAAAAAAGATGTGTATTACGGTCTCAAATATATGTGCTAAATAAAACTTAACAATGCTAAGAAAAGAGAATAAACATCTTTGTTAATGTCCGTTTTTAAGTCAATTTCTTTTACAATCACGAAACATGAAAAGCTCAAAAGTAGTTTGAACTCATTTTTAGTTCTAAGAATATTATTACTCAGGTTGATTGACTGATTAAACTATTGGTTATTTCTTTGATTATTTGATCATTATTTAACCATCATTTTTAAGAATAGCATTAAATATTCTATTTTTCAAATTCTTAAAATTTTTTCTACTGTAGATATATTTTTGTAATTATATTCATGTGCACTAGCCTCGTTTAGTTAGGCAATAGGGAAGGGATTCGGATATTTTATTATATACTCAATGAACTAGGAGTCCCCAATCATCTTCCCATAAGTTTAAGGTTTTGCAAACAGGCTAGCCAGTCAAGTAAATCAACTTTTTTAGCAGTTAACCACGGTTTGGGGTTACCACTGCAATAAATAACAGAATTTTCTTGTTGAAATGTATTGCGATTCTGACAAAGTCATGGTAAAAAAAGTAAAAGTTTCTGTTTTAGCATATCTTACTAACCTAAGCATTAATTTTACACGAGACAAAAGCCTGAGGGAATCCCAAGATCATGCAGTTTTCTGTTTCAACGTTTCCCTGTGAAATATATTCTGTTCTTTTTAAAATCATGCAAAAATCAATTAAGTTTAAAAAACATCTAGAATAATTTTTTTATCATCATGGAACACAATCTGCAACCAAAAAATATTACTTAAGCAGTTAGAGATATATGAAAGATGTATAGTAAATGATGAAAAGAGACTTATACTTTACTCCAGTCTGTTAGCATGCTTTTTTCGAGAAATTTTCCCATTCTTGCTGACTACTTTTGGCACTTCTTCTTATTCTTACTCTACCTACTTTAAAGATTATTGTGGATTTATTACATTTTACATCACATTGTTATCTTATCTGTTTCGCAGATAGTGTAGAATCTTGATCTTTTGTAGAAAGTATACATGGAAGTCCCCGGAACGTTTAATCGTTCAATGAGTTGTCTTATTCCTTAGAAAATGTTCAACTACGCTTTATGAGAACACTCTATTTTATATATTAACTCCGTTTCTACTGTCATTATAAGCTTTAATGAATTTTTCGTGTTCTGATCATTGTAAACTACTTGGCACATTGCTTAAAAATTTCTGAAATCCATAGTAATTATCCACACGCCATTTTAAAAAGAAAAAGGAACGTGGATGTATTTATGTGCCGCATCACACGCGTACTTATTTTGAAATTATCACAGCCAGTGCAGGTGCATAACTGGTCTTTATTGCTTACCCACCCATCTAACGAAACGATTCTTTCTGAGTATGCAAATCACTTTTATAAACTTTCATTTTAACTTAAGAATTTAAGATTATTCACGGAGAAGACCTATCGATACATGAAGTTGTGTATAGCATTCTTCCATTTATCTTGCTATTTTTGAGTACCCAGAAAAAAAAGTTTTATCATACAATGTTTTATTCAACTATTTAGGTTGCATTGATTTGTCCTCCTTTATATAAAAAATTACTCATTCAATAATTTTATAGTGTTTTTAAAGTAATCTCTTAAAGCGAAAAAAATCTGTATAGAATATTTGAGCACAAGTTAGTAAAAAACTTAAAAATTAAATAAATTGTAATATATGCGATGTAATGAAAAAAAAGAAAAATCGTATTTCGAACAATGCTATTTTTTTTTCAGTATAAATAATATCAATACTTTGTTGTTATTGAAGTAAATGAATCATTTTTATAGTCCGATTTCTTATATCCTACTAAGAAAAAAAATATATTGATTTTAAACATTCTAAAAATATTCCAAGCGAGCACTAGAAATGAGGCTCAAAAATTATTCTTTTTATCTCCCAGTCAAATACTTGTAAGTAAATATCACGTCAGAAAATATATCTTAGAAATGTAACAATCTTAGCCGCTCATTAAATTTTCATGAGTATTATACACTTTATAAATCTAGGAAAATGTATAGCTATATATTTTGGGTAAACAGCTTAACTAAAAGCGTGTTGTGAATACTAAATCTTCAAACATAATGTAACAATCCATATAATTCGTTACTGTAATAAATCATCGCATTGAACATGTGAGAAATAATTTTTTCACTAACTATTCTGAGGATTAAAACCAAACACAGCAAGTAAGCTGAAATAATTACACTCTACATTCATATAATTGAATAAATGGATACTAGGCGTTTAGTTCCATCGATATCCCCTTGGGACTAGATCTATAGTAATGAGGCTCGCTTACAATTATTTAAAGCATCCTTTATGAAGAAGATCTCACTTATATCATCATGGAGCTTAACTACATTTATTAACAAAATGGTTTAGAATAAAACAGTTACTTTAGGTATCCAACTACTTGCGACAACTTTTTTTTTTTTTAAAAATGGAGGTATGGGATTTTTTGTTGTTTTTAGAATAGCAAAGTACATTTTTAGAAAAAAAATTCTTAACTTAAGAAGAGAAAAATAAATTATTATTACTAAAATGGGAAAAAACTGGTAAAAATTTACAAAAAATAACATAAACGCGGCCCATTCTGTACCAAAAGTTTATGAACAAGTTTTCAATTTTTCAATCTTGATGTGTTTCTATGTTGTTCGTTTTTTAAATGACCTTCAGGGTAAAAGATATTTTAATTTTTACAAATACTAGAGCACTTTATTTTTTATATGAAATTGCTTAAAATAACAGTGGTTATATTAACTTAAGGGACTGTAAATTTTGTAATAAAACAGTGATTGATAAATCTAAAGGTTAAAACACTTCTACTATTATACAGAACATACACAAAAAATGTGGAAAATTGATTAAAATATTAGCCCATAATTTTGGATTGTATTTCAAAACTTTTTTCAACTCTATCAAACTCAACTCACACAAAACAAGTTGTATGCATTTTTTACCCAGTTATGGTGTAATTTAAATTTTTTTTTCCGTCAATGATTCCGAGCCCCTCCCACAAATATTTTGTTGCTGTTGCAAAGATTTTTTTAAGAAAGCCAATTTCTCTCGTCCTGAAAGAGATTCTCAAGAAAAAGAGCCATTGAAAGATTTGTGCACTCAGTGGTATAGTAACAAACAAAATTATATTTTTTAAATATAACATTTTTACGACAAATCTAAGAAGTTGTTGGTCTATGCTTGTTTTTCTCTACAAAATAGTCAAGATCTCAATTGTCTTGAAACAACATATATTCCTTAGATATATTTTGCTTGGAAGACATGAGTGTTAGTTAAAAATTAATATTCACCCATAAAATGGTAGCTACTCCATTGTTATTTGTTATCACAAACAGTTACAAAATTACAAAAAGGAAAAAAGTTATCTCACAAATTGTACCAGCACACACAACATCGATAGCAAAATTGATATATGTTGATTGATAGAATTTCTCACTAAATTTTTTAATGCACTGTTCTTAAATAATTGAATTTGTTAGTGCAGCAGGCCATGACCGGCCACTCAGAAAGCTCCATGAAGCCCACGGGCTGCAGGTTCAATACCATTGCCTTAACCGGTTTGCCCGTACACCTTACGGACTACTGAAAGTTAAACCACAAGCGTTTTGTCCGTACAGTGTACGGGTACTGATATTTTCTTTTCTATCTTTGATTTGAGCTTATTTTTGATTCTTATGGTGCGATTATTTAATGGTACTATTTTTTTTTAAGATGCAGCTTATAAATGGCACTAACATGCTCTTATCCGGGATTTACTTTAACCAAAAAAGCAGGAATTCAGATTCGACTCGGAATCACATAGAAATGCACAGTTGCAAATACCGTAGTGGCGTGCTATGGTGCAAAAAGCAAAGAAAAAGAATAGAAACAGCAACACATTAATGGAGCAGAAAATATTTTATTGAAAGTTTGTACTACAACAAGGTGTTCTAAATTACGACCAGAAGTCATGTGGCATGCCTGGTTATAGTAAGAATTCGCAAGTGACGACTTCCAGCAGGATCGGTGCTCACGAAGCCTCCCGTTCAGTATCCTCTACCACATAGGTTCTCAACGTGGGCGATAACACCCCCTTGTGGGCGGGTGAGGCTTTCAGGAGGGCAGTAAGGAACCCAGAGAAAATTAGGGGCGTTAAGATTGCACGTAGGGGCCTGGACAGATTAACCAAACATAGTCTGAAAAAGACTAAAAAAACACACTGATTATGTACTAACAAAAGTAAACTGTAATACTGTTTACCTTACGTTAATTGTATGTATTTAAATCTCTCATTTCTATACCACATGCACGAAAATTCACATATTTCTGTAGTTCGGGAAGTGGATGAAAAACTTAAATTTTCCATTACATTCAGACCTACATTAAATTGAATGATATAGTGCATTTTAATTTCTGTAGTGCACGTGTTGTCTTTGTCTGTGAGCAGTAGGAAAAATGTTTCGTCCACTGCATTTCATTACGAATATTATCCAAGAAACATAATTAAATATGTTAACCAGGAATTAACGTATGATTCTTTAAAGGTTGAAACTGTCAATTTATATTTATTTTGAAAGCACTAGTTCATTATGAATTACTTCGTCTCATCAAAACCCCAGCCTGTCTTTATAACAGGTAAGCTAAAACTTTTATTCCGCTCTTTTAAATGAAGAAGAATTTCAGTAAGTGCGTTTCAATTCCAACAATATCCCATCTATGTGACTAAAACATATAATATTACTCATTTAAATATATTTGCGGTAATAGCTATTTCAGACACGCAAGTAAAAAAAAGAAGCTTTAGAAAAAAACTAAATTAAAAAATATATTCTATTAGTAACAGAATAATTTTTTTAAAATTTAACTCTTTTTTTCACCATGTATTATGTACACTCTTATTTCTCTATAGTAGGAGGGGGCAGTATCGAAATATTCACTAGAAAAGGGGCGATATCGAAACAATCACTAGAAAAGTGGGCGGCAGTTCAAAAAAGGTTGGGAGCCTATGCTCTACCGCAAGTCCGCAGGGAGAAATCTTCTAGAACCTAAGTAATTCCATGCAGCACCAATATCAGGTCTATCAGACGACTTCTAGTCATAATTTCGAACACCTGTTGTAGGGCAATTTTTCAATTAAATGTTTTATGATCCATTAATATGTTCCTGTTTCTGGTCTTTTCTTTGTTTCCATACACCATCGCTCGCAACTGCGGCATTTGTAACCCTGCATATCTATGTGACTCATAGTCGTCTCTGTACCCACTACATACCTTGTAAATTTGTCGATCTGGTAGAAAATCATCGTGCGTGCGTGTGCAGAAATCTACTTTTTTGTAATCTTAAAGCTATTATTTTTATATACAGTGTTATAACACGTACCCGTAAAATTTGATCTTATTTTTTTAGTTAATAGTGCGCGTATACGCTGTATTGTAATTTCATACGCGAATGACCAAGTTCTGGACCTGGTTCTTTGAAGCTGACTGAAAGACTTATTATCGAAATTATTACTCCCAACGAAAAGAAGCAGGGATCTGAAAGACAATATGCAGTTTGTTGCTTGAACGAAATGAAAATGGAAAGATAATACAAAAAATTCTGAAAAAACAGTTTTATCATTACAATGTAAGACTTTGTGCCATACCATGCTTTGAAATGTGCGTGCATATATATGCACATACACACAAGGCCCTCAATCGTATGGAAAAGTACAAATAAGAAAAATCTCTGCTTAAGAAACTATTTTAAGTTATATTATATTTTCTTCATGCACATGCGGAGAGTACTAATAAAGAGCAAACGTTTAGGACAAGCGTAGGCAAATAATGGCCCCAAAGAGTTTTTTTTTTTGTGGTCCGCTAATACAGTCAGAAAAAAAAACTAGACAGAAAATATCCTCTATATTTGAGTTAACATATATTTGTGAGCATTCTTGCATGAAAATCAACAAGAGTAAATGTAGATGCTAATTGGCTAAAATTACCTTACAGGCTGCGAGGAGAATTTTACTCCTTATTTTTAAAAAACGTAGAAAATTATGATATACACTTGTCATATTAAACCGATTCTAAAATTGTGCTTTCAACTATAGATTATATAAAATTAGCATTATAAACGAATAAAACTGTCACTTTTTTTATTTAACTTACATTTATTGATTTTATGATATAATTTATACCTTTTCTGAAATGTAAAATTAACTAACAAATACAGTCATCTTAAAAAGGTGTGGGCCCACCGGTATCCTCCATTTCTACAATGCAGCCTCCAAAGCTAAAAACAATTGCCCATCCCTATTTAGGAGTTTTTGCATTCCACAATTATACAATAAAAAAATGGTGCAAAAATTTTAAAATTCAAAAAAAAATTTATTCTTCAAATTTTTTATTCTGTTTAACATGCGGTTTAGTTACATACAATAAAAAAATGTGTCTTTATTTTAATATATATATATATATATATATATATATATCTTGGGTAGAAATTTTGACTGCTTAAGGTGTTAATCCTTTCTCGTTGATTCAACAAGCTTTTTTCTTGAACTCGATAACGAAACCCAAAGTATACATTGATTTTGAACTACTTGGTGTTTCTTAACTCCTTTCCTGATAGCAAAACTTGTAATTATTTTGAAATGACCACTTCAATATAACTTCTGAAGTCAGCATATTTACTTCGACAGTAACTTGCGAACATCCTCAAGAGATCTCCCCTTTCCTTTTTAACACGTACAACACGAGTATTTTCTTTGTTATTCACTCCATTTCCTCTTTCTTCTAAGCCCCTGTTCCGTCCCATTTCCTGAACATACTTTTTCTTTCCTTCTCCCCACTAAATGACTCACAGCGAGAGATAAAAAGGTATTTTTTATGGGCCCCTGTTGTGGGAAGGATGAAAAGTTTACCTTATACAAAAGCTAGCCCCACGTGACGGAGGAAGCAGGTTTGATTGACAGGAAGTGGACGCACTTGCCTTTGGATTAAAGGACAAACTCCCACGAAGTATTTCTTTTATTAATCATTTTTGTTAGGGATAGGGATAAAACTCCTCATCAAGTAGAAGGAAACTAATCATTCAGTCTTTATGATGCTGTTCCGCATTTTTCTGTTCATATTAGATACTCATCCTTATTTCATTCGATTTATAAATATTATTTATTTATTGGCTGGAGATAACATTACGTGAGTGAAATACATAGAATTTAATCCTTCGAACTATATGAAGATGCTGTTGTGTAGTGGGGTGGATCGTGATTATATATAGAAAAAAATAATAATAGGAATAGGAATGTATGAGGAAAAGATATTCTGTGGCATGGAATTTAAGAGAAAAATAGTTTTAAAAAATTATTTAAAATTTTAATATTACCACAAAGGGGATTGAATTTTCGAAAAAAATGAAAACAAACTTAATTTTGGTTCAATGATTAGAAACATAAAGTAAAATTATTCTTCTACAACAGCATTTCTCAAACTGTGGGGACCCCCCCCCTTTTGGGGGTCATGATAACCCTACATGGGAGATCTAACATATCGAGTTCGAAAATTAAATATTTAAAATAATTATCAGTTTACTCAAAGGAAGCAAAGAAAATTAATTATGACATGATAAAAAAATACATATATTCACACTCATATAATATACTTATAAAAATAGGAGTACTGCCTATGTATTTGATAATTAATTTACCAATACCAAATTAAAAACAAGTTTGGTAATTACTAGTGACTCCCATGTGCTTGTCATATACAAAGTTCAATACTTATCTTGATAACTTGCTCGGTTTTTAATTAAAGTCGTTTTGTAGCTTTATCGTCAAAGTGCATTATTATTGCATTCAGTGCAATATAATTTAAGGGGAGGGGCGATGAAAATTATGGCAGAAAATTGGATCGCCAATATTGAAAGTTTGAGAAGCACTGTTCTACAATATAAAAACCGATACCAATAATTACTGATAAATCAGTACTGGGTAGTAAATAGTACAATGTATATTGCAACCTTTCATAACCCCACAGCTCTCTTTCCTCGCACCGAAAAAGAAGTCGAATCCAAGCTTTTGTAATTCAGACAGTAATATTTTTTTTTTAAATTTAATACTAAAGAATCTGCTAAATGTACCTTTTGTATGTGTGTGTAGAATTTCTTTGAGGATTCCGAACTACCAGCCAATCAAATTTTAGTGGCGTATATTTCGCGGCAAAAGGGGCAGAGAAAGTAATTTTCCTCTCACCCCAAGGATGCGAAAAGTGCTAATCCGACTCTGAATATACAGAAGAGGAGTATAGATAAATGTGGTAAGCAGTTTTATATAGAACATGGAGCAGCAAGATACGAAAATAAATAAAAGAAATGATGTAGTCTTTAGCTATGCAAGAAAATTTCTAGTGCTCCTTGCAATTGACATGTGAAACATTTTACTAATTTGCATAATTTTATATTAGGAAATAGCGCCCGAACTTCTTTTAAATTGAATAATGAATTTAATTTCCATTATAACCGATTTTTACGCTCAAAGTTAGATGAATGTTATAGTAAAGTGATCATGGTCTCAAACTCATAGTCAGCATTGTTTCTGTCGAGTCCTCTTGGCACGATAGACCCATCTTGTAGAGGTAATGCATGTTTAATCCATTGAAGCTGTAAGCCCTCACACGTTCTCTAGTACTCTCAGCAAAATTAAATCACGGTAATATTTAGTATCCGACAAGAGATTGAATCAAAAAAAATTAATTTAAGCGTCTAAATTTGGAAGAGAGGTCGCCACTAGATGGTGCCACCATGAAAAGGCTCTAACTTTTGGAGACTTGTCGTGTCTTCCAAGGCTAAGTTAATAAATACAGCCTATTAGGGGGGAAGTCTTCACATTGGGGTGTTGGGGAAGTTTAGACATTTGGATGTAAACTGAAGTGTCATTTTCGTCACTTAAGCATCATTCAAAACTACGAAGTCGTCGCAAATAGTTCTTACTTAGCTTCGATGTTTGACGTCAGTTAACGATCAGTCAAACCCTCAAAATTATGATACTGGTCAAAAAAGATTTTTATCATTAACAAAAAATCGGAAGAATTTTTATATTCAACAAATTTGTTACATCTTCGATAAAATTAAGTCTTCAAAGCGTGAGAGTTATTGTACAACGGAAGTACATCTTATTAAAAGACGTCAATTGTTGAATGTAATAGTAATATTTTCGTTTATTTATGTCATACGATTTTGTATTGAGCTCAGTTGTAATATTAATCCTACGATAGAAAGTGGTTTTCTTCATCATAGCCAAACATAACTCAGTTGGTACATTTTCTGTACATGGAAATCGCTTTCTTCAGTATTTTTTACGGTAACCATAATACATAAAACCATTTTATAGGTTTGTTTCCTAATATACAGTTGGACCCCAATTTACTGAACCCTTATTTAACGAATTTCAAGATTACAGGAATTTTTTTCCCCGATTAAAATGAAGCCAAAAAGAAAGAACCTTTTTAACAATAATAAACCCAGAGTTAAAGAATTATTTCAACAGCCGAAAAAAAATTATTATTTGGGATTAGAAAAAACTAGATTTCTTTTTAAATGATATGTCCTTTTTTTCCGGAACAGAAAAACACTTTTCTTGTAAGCAGCAAATTTCAAAGGGAAAGCAGGCAGCCTATTATTAGATTTTATAGGCTCAGATGAGTCATGAGATTGTAGCTTATCGCATTAGTATTCAATAGGACAGGAAATTCCTGTCTTATCTCACCGTACTCCACAACATAGGGGATATTTTAAATATTTTTACCATTTGCTATCTTTCTCGAGAAAAGTTAGGTTCATTATACGTGCGGTTTAGCAAAAAAAAAATTGTTTTAAAAAAATTGTGAAGAATGTGGCAGATTGTTGGAAAAGAGAAAACGTTCTTCATTGAGTGAAAAGCTGAACATTTTATTCGAATTCGAAAATAACGTCTTAAAATTTCAGCGTTAACATTAGCTACGATTATTAAACTACGAACAGTAACTGAAAAGACATCAGCAGAATGTGGAGAAAAATCGTCAAATATAAGAAAATCATCGAAATTGTAAAGACATATCTCTTGCAACAAGTTATAAATGACGCAGTATTTTCTTCTCCACATAAAGTCGAAAAATAACTCTTTCGAATCAGGAAACAAAAAGATTGTCAAGCATCTATTAGTCAGTATTTTAAAATTTCCAACTAACTGGTGCGAAATAATTTGCTGCCAGTATTTTTAGCAGCTGATTCAAAAGAGTGTAATTTCTGACTATGGATATTTTTTGTGTATTTGCTTGCTACAGAGTTTCCAAAAGGTAAGTGCAAAAAATTTCTACTTTTTTTTAACCTCAGTGTAATGAAGTCACGAATTAACGAATAAAATGTTCGGAACCAATGAACTAGATAAATCGGGGTAAAACTGTATTATTATTGAACATATTTTTACAATTTTATTTTTTAATGTCAATTAAGAATAACAAATGGGCTTGCGCGAAATAAAGAGAAGTAATTAAGTAAAAATATTATACCTCTAACCCTTGAGTGGTCTCTCAAAAATGTAATGTATCTATAAACTATACGTTTATCAGAATCTTACTGCTTGATCCTCGAATTTTCATGAATGGTACACAGAAAAATATCAGTAATTAATTTTCCAACACATTCCAAAAATAAAGAAAATAAGAGATATTTTTATGCTATTTTTTTTAGTACCTTAACTAATTGAATCATAACTTATCTAATTTTGTAAATAGTGAAGAATGTGAAACTTTTCTTTATTTCGTTCTTTTAACTTGTTAAACAAGATAAATTGTAAAAACAATGTTAAATCATCCTGTGTCTCAAAAATTCGTTGATTTAATTACACACATTAAAATATTAATTACTTCTCAAATATACTTAATAGCGTACCTTAAAAATGTATAAGTTTATAATTAAGTATCTTGACTTACATAATATCATGTTAAGTAAAATATTTTCACTCTTTATGCGTTTTGTTGACAGGCTAATATACAGTAAGAATATTTTTTTAAGTTGATGCATGCGTTTTTGAGCTTGAGAAGGTTATATAAATTTATCTAACTTATAAAAACTTTAAACTATCTTTAGTAAAGTTTTTGACTTTGAAAAAAATAGAAGAATCCGTTAAAATAATTTTTAGCACATTGCATATTTTTTTTTATCCTTACAATTGTATAATCTTAAGAGGCAGAATATTTGAATATAGCTTGGTTTTTATCCGTACACGAATGTGAATATTCATCGTTTAAATATTTAATCATTGATAAAAAAACTCCGAGATTACAAATGTTTGAAAATGGAGTTACACTAATATCCTCTCATTCAAACATCGCTTTTGTATGTTTCAAAATATGTGTTTTAGTATTAGAATTTTTTTTTTAATTTTTATGTCAAATAACGCTATTTCACAAAAATGATTTTAAGTTTTAAACACCGTGCTTACGATAAGCGATGGGTTATTTCAGAATTCCTTCAGAAAAAGAAGCATCAAATAAGGGTGGGAATGAATAATTACATTCAAACATACAACGTATTGTATATCAATTACTCACAGAATCAGTAATATATATATTGCTAAATTTTTTACATGCATAAGGAAGGTAGTATTTCTATAATGCGGATTTTTATGACGATATAACATCCTATGTATATATATATAAACTCATGTCCATAAATTAAGGATAATGATGTTCAGGCAAAGAAAGACACAGAAGCAAAATAAATTTGACTTATTTGTAAAGTCTATTTATGAAACAAAAGGTAAAGAGCAAAAAAGATGCTATATGTTTGACATAATTAATAAAAATTGCGATTTTTACTCCCTGGAGCAAATTTCAAAAAAAAAACCCTATTTACAAAAAATTTTATAACATGGCTAGTATAATGGTTAATACGGAGTATGTCTCCCGGACGATGCAATACAGACCTTACAACGCCTACGCATGTTGAGTATCAAATTATCAATCTGATCTTGGGGAATATTACACCACTAATCAAGCAATGCCCTCCTAAGTTCCGGTAGACAGGTGGAGGGGGTTGACAGGCTGCAATTCGTCGGCCAAGCATACCCCACACATGATCTATTGGATTCATGTCCGGTGAGTATGCTGGCCAATCCATACGGGTGATATCCTCCGATTGAATTCATTCGTCTACAATGTTTGCACGGTGAGGACAGGTGTTGTCATCCATAAACAGAAATTCAGCACCCATGGCGCCCCGAAACAAACGTACATGTTGTTCCAGAATGACATCCCGATAGATGTGGTCTGTCATCGTTACACTCTGAACATGCAGGTCAGTTCTGGTACCAAGAATAATTCCTCCCCAAACGAGCCATCCTGCACCACCGTAACGGTGTCGTTTAATGGTGTTCTCTTGGTGGTAACGGGTACCTGGCGCTCTCCATATGAAAGTCCGGCGAGAATCAGACTGCAAACTAAACCTGGACTCGTCGGAAAACCTCACACAAGACCACTGTTGCGGTGTCCACAATGCATGCTCTCTACTCCAGGTTAATCGCAGGCGACAGTGAGTTGCGGTAAGGGGAACACATCTGACCGGCCTACGAGCATATAGACCAATGTGCAATAAGCGTCTGTACACGGTCTGCCTTGAAACTGTCATACCGGTAGCTGAAGAGAGCTGACGAGATAGGTCTGATGCTGTGCTCCGTCTGTTTCTTTTGGCAGTAACTGCCAAATACCGGTCCTCATTCGGCGTTGTAACTCGGGGGCGACCTGTGCTGTAACATCTACTCACATTATCATCATCTTGGAATCGTTGCCATAGCCTGGAGATCACACTCTGGGCAATTTCAAGTTCCTCGGATACTTCCAGTTGGGTACGTCCTCATTCCAGTCGTGCGATAATTCTACCACGTAAAAAATCATCCAAATGCTTCCTTTGGGCCATAACTATGCGGTTAATGCACTGAAAGGCTTCTAAAGCGCTTGTGAACAATTCTACTTCTTTACCACCATTCCTTATATACCCCTCTCTTACACTATCATCATTGTGACGTTTTATCCGTTTCATCTGGTGGTTTCGTGTAATTTGCGTATTCTTCTTCAAGATGTGTGTGATAATTCTACAGGTGAAATTTTTATTTTCGAGTTCAATTTCTGTGTGATTCTGAATTATCCTTAATTTATGGACATGAGTGTAGTACATATATATATATATATATATATATATATATCTTAGGTATATAACTATTTTTTGTATATTTTTGTATATATATATATATATATGCAAGAGGGGCAAGAGAATACTTTTGGGGCCATATTGCCGACCTTGTCCTACAGAAATTTACCTGGGTTTTTTTTAATTGGAAACTTTAGTGCATGCTTTAATTTTGAAAAACTAAGAAGGAATGTAAAATCTTACTCATGCCCTATATATTCTTTTATTTGTATACAAAAACAACAAAATATCCACTAAAAAGTCTATTATAGGTGCAAAAGTGCCCACTAAAAGTATGTGAATTATATATATCTATACAACTGACAAAAGTGGAATCTTATATTACCATAGCTTGATATTATTTGAATAAGTTTCTAGAGGGAAATTCAACATGATTTAAATATTCAGAGATACAAAAGAGCTGATGCACAACGCTCTCATTATTCTTTTTCTGATGAAAATTTGGGGCATTATTTGCTATATATAGCTAACAATAGATGGCACCACAAGTAAATTGTGGAATTCGCATGAAATTGAGGTTTAATCAAGTAGTATTTCGAATGTTCTTAAGTTTTAATCGTTTTATTCATCATTTTATTACTAGTTTGAGTGTTTCGCCCTATTAATTTGTTTAAAAGTCAAAATTCTTTGCAAACTGGAAAAAAATGTGTTTAAAATAGTATTAGATAGAAGACAGAGAAGCTTCATCACATTCATAAAATGCTTTGCATAGTGGTTATAAAATCAGGGGTGGCCAACCCGTGGCACGCGTGCCACATTGAGGCACGGTGGATTTGAAACCATGGCACGCAAAGACTCATTGATCTTTTAAAATCTGAAAAATAATAAAAATGATACTTTTTCTTACAATTTTGTCAAAATGTAGTTGTCTCAGCAAAAAAAATCCTTAAAATATATTTGACATACAATTAACTAATTAAATTACACTAGATAGTTATGTAGAAAAAGCTCCATTATTGTTATTAGTGCTGGCTTTGCAAAGAGAAACGCGAGTTTTTTTAATTGTGTGTGTAGGTAGGGTTTTTTGAAAGTATCTGGAAGAAAACAATTAACTGCTCAATAAGTGCTTGCTACTCAAGAATGAAAACTGGTTGTTGTACTTCGCTTTTCTTATTGATATTATGAAACATTTTAATCATTTAAATTGAATATTACAGGGAAAAGCTTGTATGTTTCTACCTAAGTTGTTCATATATCTTCTTTGGTTAACAATTTTTTGCTTTTTTTTTTTTGTCTCCATTTTAGAGAAGAAATATTCACACCCATTTCACATTATTGTAGGAGCTATCTACTAAAATTAATAATGTTTCAAGGTATGATAGATAAAAAAATTTAATATCTATTTTTTGCAAGATTCACATACATTGCAAGGTTTGATGACTTCTTAAGAAGATAAAAAAAATGCTGATCTCTTCACACAAATGCCTTTTTTTCAATTTCTATGTAAGACGTTAATCATTACCTAACTAAAATTCAAATGGAAGTTACTGACCTAAGGCACCCTACTACATAGAAAAGCAAATGTAAGAAATTTATTTAACTTCAAGTAATCGGAATTATATTGAATTTTCGAAATTTGTATCAACAAGCAATTTTTTTTTTTTTTAACTTACATGATTTGGTTGTAAAATTTTATTGTAGGTTTGAATCAACATGTTTGTGAACAAATGTTTTCTATTAAGAATATAATAAAACCAAATGTCGCTCAAAATTAAATAATTTGCACCTAAGATAACTTAATTTTTGTTAACACTTTCAAGAGAACTAAATCCCAACTTAGATGACTGAATAAAGAGAACAACAACTACAAATTCCAAAATTGCACTAAGCAAGCACTGATTGTTTAATAGTTATTTAGAATTAACTGTGCTTATAGTTACTCATTTTTATATCTAACCTAACTGATTCTGAACCTGTAAAAAGTTCATTAACCATGAACCCTTTTTATTCTCTCTTATTATACTATTTTTAAATTTCCATTAATTATAATTGCATAAAAGTGAGCTATTTGCGTAAAAATTCAATAATATGCCTATAAGCAAAATTTTTTCAACTTTTATACTTTTGGTTTGTTCGAAAAGTTGTAAGTGGCACGCATATCGTTTTTTTTTTCATCGGATGGTGGCATTCTTCCCATAAAGGTTAGCCACTCCTGGTCTAAATAAATACAGAATATTTATACCAAACAGAATATCAGTTTCTTCTTTAGTAATCTTTTTTAGACCGATTGTATGCGATTAATTCTCTCACACTAAAATATTTTTATGAAACAATATTTCCTTTGATCCCATTATAAGACTTCGCAATTTTATTTTTCTCATATTTTCCTATTACGTATAAAACTTTATTGTGTGTCAAAAGTGTAATTGTATATCCTCTTTCAATATGGAATATCTTTTCGATACTAAGTACACAAAAATGTTAAAGTATCTTAAATTCAATGAATGAATAATCAACAAAGTGCACTATAAACAACTTATGTAGGCCAAAATATTTTTTTTCCCCTTCATTTGAGAATTATTCATCAAATTTTTCAAAAAACAAACAAAATACTTGGACGAGTTAATTACTTCTTTCTTTAAAATGAATTAAATCTCTTAATTTTTTTCATTGATAGAATTAGGAAAGTTATAATAAAAATTAAATATAACTGTAAAAGACTATTCTCTTAATAATTCTCAGTTTTCTTAAGAAGATTTTATTCAACAATTTTCATACAGCATTTATCGTGTTGTAACGCATCATGTATGCTATTCAAATAGGCATTTTTCTGTTTTATTCATTGATCTTTAATTCTCTAAGCTTTATATTTACTCATATACTTTAATTACATGTTTATATTTTGAAATTTGGAGGAATTATATTTTTTATTTTAAATCCTTTACGAGTAACATTGTTTTTTAAAAGATAAAAAGGTATCCGGTGAAATATCCTAATATTTTCAGAAAGCATAAAGCGATAAAATGCTGCTAACTTTAAAATAAATTCGCAATTTTGAATTAACATCATACGATTTTCATAAATGTTTTCATGCCTGACATTATAAGCCTATAAAACGTTTCTTATATATGCAAATCAATCATTAAAACACCTTTAAAAATTTTTAAGTTATTTATTAAGTCTTTTAAGACTTCTAAGTTACAACTGAAAATATAATGAGAATATTTATTTGATTTTTTTTTTTCCATTTCATCTTCTTTATTCTGTCTTCTTCAATCAACTGGATGTAACTTCAAAACTAAAGTTGAATTAGAGCGAAATTCCTTGAACGCTGCCAGAAGTTTCAAAAGAAAAAAAACTGCAAAAATTTAAGTAACTACAATGATTAACAATAGAAATATTAGTGATTCCAGATTTTTAGAAAATGCCTAGTCTGTAAATAAACTACAAAATGCATTCGATGAAATCTTGCGAACATCAACTTCAAATTTGCGTGAAGATTAAATGAATAACATTAAAATTTCATTAGTAACAGCCTGTGAAAAACTACATAGCTAATTAAATTCAAAAGCATTTAATGTACATTGTAGATCAATTATTGCGTTATCTAAAAGGGTTATATCATCTAAAAGAATCCACAAATGTATTGAAATATAGAGTCGTAGCAAAAGAATTTTAAAAAGTTTTCTATCAGAATCCCTAGATGACGCCACAGTAAAAATTCCTCTTCTATGTTTTAAGAATGAAGCTCGAAAAAGCGTGAACCACTGCATGCTTAAATTTTCGTAAATATCAAAGCACGTATTTTTAAGAAATAGTATTTCGCTCATCTCATTCTGTTTTGAGATTTTAAAACTAGAGACGGAAACCAGTCATCAGAGGCGTAGCTACCGCTGTATCAGCCGTATCAATGATACGGGGGCCCCAAGCTACAGGGGCTACACATCCCGTGTAAGCAAATAATCGTGAAATAATAAGGGGCTCTAACAAAGGACCCCCAATGAATTTTGATTCAGAGCCCACTCAGGACTAGTTGCACCAATGCCAGTCATAACATTTATAGAAGGGGGAAAGAGGTGGAAGGCCCTGACCTCCTAGTTCTCTCTCAAAATTAGGGTGGAATCAAGTCAAATAGTATTGTGAGCTGTATGGTGCTCAAAGCTGCGGCTGACGACAGACGTAAGAAACTAGCCCCCTGCCACGATGAATTTCGTGGACCTCGATCTGACATCATCGATTAGGAGGCATCAGAAACAAAAACAGAATTATTTTAAAAATAAATTAATCAGTCATATATCTTTGCAACCAAATAAAAATCTCACAATATACCTTACATTAATGTTTATGTTCTTTACTTAAAATGTAATGAATATACTTTCCATCATCAAATTTATGTATCAATTTTTATCCAACGCTTAAAGTAAAGTTATGACGTTGCATTACAGTTACATAAACAATAAATACGAATTAAAATATTTACTTATAATTAATCATAACTCGAATTTATTTGAAAATAACTCTTTGGCATGCATACGAAATTCAATTTTATCATTTATTAAAGGTAAATTCAAAAATTAGTCTTATATGCTGAGAGTGCACTTTTAAAAACTTTAGATACAATTTAATATCAATGAGGGTTTCACATGTACAAATTAGTTTGCGGCAGTCTTCACCAAAGGACCTATTTTCTGTTAGGGAACTAATAACGTCTCAACGGTCAAGTAGTTTCGCGTGAGAAAGTATCCAAAACCGGATACTCCAACGATTATGTTCTAAGGTAAGTCAATTTCAGACCTTCCTTTATCCAGTCGACAGAGAAGTGACCAGCGCAGTTCCCACGCCAATTTCCAACTTATATCCACTGCGTGAGGGGTAACAAGGACCAATGGCCAGATATTAATCCCGGCTACGTCCAAACAGGAATGATTCCACCCCACGTCTTGCTTTTGCGAGCGTGACGTGTCCCACCTTTAAATAGACACTAAAAGAGGAAACCTATTTACTTTACTACGCTTCTACACGCTTCAACATTCTACAACGCCCCAACACACACCAACGGACTCTCTCCGATTGACTTCGGGATTCGCTTGGACTATCTCGAGAATGTCAATGTCTTCCTAACGCAGCCTTTCACAGGAGTGATAACTTAACGGTGACCTCAACGGTGTAGCTCCTTAGCAAGTTTTTTGAGTTTGTTAATGAGGATATTGTATTATAGATCTAAGAACTAATTTAGTATTTATAGAATACAATATTATTCAACAATACAGTAGAACATCGTTTATCCGAACGTTTATTATCCGGAGCGTCAAATATCCGAACCAAAGTCCGGATACGTTTTCGAACAGTGCAATGCTCAACAGTTGTTTAAAGAGAGGCCAAAAGTGACTGGAAAACCCAAGGTGAAGGACATTTGGGGGATTTCAGCAGTGTGTGATTTGGTGAACATCTGCGCGGAATATTACGTCAGTTTGTTTTCAAGTAAGAGGGTGTATACGTGCTCTTTTGTTGAGTTTTGTTGATCTAGAAACCTTGATGGCATGCAATTCAGAAGACTTTTTATTTCAAATGCTAAATGGAATGACGAGGTTGTGACTTCCGTGCAAGAAAAATCCGACCCTGTGGACGATGAAACGGATGAAGACGAGGACAACAACAATGAAAGTAGCAAGGGTCCATTAAATTCTGACGTGTTTCTGCGTTAGACGCAGCTATGGAGTGGTACGAACAACAATCAGAGTGCTGTCTTACTCAACTACTGCTGCTCAAGAGAATCAGAGACCTTGCAACGAAAAAACGAAAGTGTACAATGGAAAAGCGAAAAATAAGTGATTATTTTCCCCAATCAAGGTAAAATTGTGACATTTTGCACCTACTTTGCTTTTTCTTCAAGCACGTTTCCTGCATGTGATGATTTTCAAAATTTGAAAAGTGTCCAGTATCGTATACTGCATAGATCGCATTCGGTTTCGATTATCCGAACAATCGCGAATCCGAATGGTGTCCAGTCCCAATTTATTCGGATAATTGACGTTCTACTGTAGTTACAATTACATAACCAGACAAAAAGCCTAAGAATAGTTATAGAATATAATGTTATTCCTCAATAATTACAATTACATAAGCAAGACAAAGGTTATACTTTTACATTAATAAATCAATTCACAGATTTATTTACAAAGCTTCTTTCATACAGTAAATCCTGCTTTTGTGAGGTTGATGGGGACCGCATAAAAAAAAACTGCATAAAAAGATATTCGACCATTTCATAAATACTTACTATAACAAACAACTTAGTCGACATTTTTTACTACAATTTTTTTTTGTGCGGTAGAGAGGGACCGCATAAAAAATGTCACATTTAGAAAATAAAGTGAATTAGTTTTACGAAATTTGGAAGAAAGTGTTTCCAAACAAAATAAATGACCAAATTACACATGGAAACATTTTTTAAATATTTAGTTTCTCATTGTATACATGGAGAAGTTTTCAAAATACACATACGCAATTTACTGCCACTCATCGTAATCAAAGCGCTCATCTTCCTGCGATGAATTAGTTCAGAATCACTTTCATCACTTGAAGATACAATTCAAATTCATATATTTTCTGGCACCATAAAGTAAGAGATAAGATTTGCGACGAAGGTCGGTTGATCAGTTGCTTGTAAAATGTCACAATAAACAGATATCATGATCGGTCGCATGATCGATGCTCTTTTTCGGGAATTTCAAACTCCTTTCGGAATAGATATCTATTTTAAGAAAATGCTTTGCTGATTTGTTTGAAACCTGGATCCCAGCATATATTTTATTCGCTCTTAAAGATTCCGGTACTTTTTGCCCGTCTTCATAATTTGCAAATTATTGATAATGTCACTTTCATTGACAGATTCGTCTTCAATCAAGCACGTGACGCTTGCGCGTTGAGACAAAGCATTTGTACGTGCATTGTAGGGAGATAATTAATAGAAAATGAACAGAGCGTCTTGAAGTGTGTATATGTACATTGATAGAGACTGTTACAGCGATGCCAAAGCCGTTGAAATTCATATGCCGCATAAAAAAGCATCCTACTAAAAAAAATCGCACTAAAATAACCGCAAAAAAATAAACTCGAATAAAAAAAAGGACCGTACAGAAAAGGTTCCACTGCACAGTGATTACTGCATGGCTTCCATAGCAAAAAGTACCCCCCCCCCCTCCTCAATCAGTTTAGATCATATTCTCATCGTCATCTTTTCTTATGTTAACACGAGTTAACATGAAATTTTTTAACAGCATAATTGGCTAATAGATGGCGCCACGTTATAGAACCTGGAGAAAGAGACTGACTAAATCAAAACCATACATTTATAAATTTAATTTTATTCACATTTTATGCATCACAATTTCCAACATTAACTTTTTTTTTATTTCCATCCCTTCCCCCCTTTTTTTGAAAATATACAAGTGAACCAATTGAAATGTCACACGTGTTTAAATATTTAGATAATAAGAAACCACTAATATAAAATATAGCATTTATGTTTTATCTACTGTATATATAAATATTCATTATCTATTTCAGAGTAAATACCTCATCATGTTGAGAAATAATAATGTTCACTCCTTTATACATGACATACAATACTCCTTTTTCTATTGAAATAAAAATAACAATATAAACATTATTTCTTAATTTATTCTTAAAATAATTTTGATCATACATTATTTTCCCACTGTTAAACTTAGAAAGAACAGAGTTTGAAGGAAAGAAATAGATTTTGTTTCAAGTATAATACAATGCAGTCGTTAAGTAGATAAAATTATAATTATATAAACGTATTGTTTATAAACTACTGCGCTTCTTGCGATCTAGGAAAAAAATAACCATTGCAATTTTCTTATTTCAGTTTAAGATAATCCTATGAAAGATAATCCTTTACGATAATCTTATCCTCTTACAGGCTATTCGGATTTCACACAATCTAAATTAGTTTCAATACTAATTACATTTGCATTCCGAAAATAACTGAACTGTTCCTTAAACTGAACAGAAACTTAATATGACTGAGAAGTATCGGTAGCAGTGGCCGAGAGGTCAAGGCAGCAGACCTAGAGTCTGAGGGTACATTCCCTGCATGGGTTCGACTCCCATCTGCTACTACCGGTGAGAAAAAATGGCAGCCCGGTGGCCTAAAATATATATATATAATATATGTATATATTTTTAGGTCTTTTTAACATGGGAGTAAATTCAGAAACTTTCTAAAAAATGAAATATCTTTTTCTTTTTTTTTTTCAAAGCAAATGTACACTTTCAGTAAAATTTAATTTTTTATTAAGATCTAAAATTACCTATTTTGTCCCCCAAAAACTTTTATAGTAAATTGCAAAAAGGTTTATTTTTAAATTGTTTAAACATTCTCGCAATAAAATTTATTTTACAAAGATTTATTGATACAATAATTTTTGTTGTTAAGTCAAATCATAATATAGTGTAAACAATTTTTACGCGTAATTATTTTTTGCAAATATTTTTTTTTCTTTTAAAAAAATGTATTTAAATAAATTTCAATTTTATCCTCCCATTCCTAGATACAAATTTAAAGAATTTAAAACATATTCTCATAATATAAAACTTCAAAAAACTTTTTTAAATGGTAATAAGAAAGAAGTAAACACATATATAAAAATTTCTATCGAAAAGTTTATATCCCATTTAAGTAGAAATATTAATTGCTTGAAGTAAAAATTTAATGTTGATAAATATAAAAACATATTCACACGGATCATGATTAACTCAAATTAAAAATCTGATATGTCATATTAACTGGCACCTCTTTCATTTCATTAACTAAAAATAATTAAATCTTTATTAAGAAAAAAAATTCGATTGAACTTATTTTTCAAGTGTTAACATTTCTCAAAAATAAGGGGTAAAATTATAGTGTGTTTCTCAGCAATATATACACTCACTTCCAAAAGTTAAGCGCGAAGATCTAAAATGCAAAAAATCAACAAATACTGCTTTGATTGACACAAAATTTGGCAGTAAAGTAGCATATATATTTATACATAAAACAAAATCAATAATTATATACAGAAATGAAAACAATATTAAATATTTGTGAGTTATCAGATAATGTCATACTGGAGACTTAAACAGAATAATGTATAAAGTGAAAATAAACAGCACATAATGAAAAAAAGGACATTAATAGGGTATATGATCCCCCATCATCTGTATACAAAGTTTACACCGGCACCACTTTAATCATGCCCCTCTTGATTGGACGGATAGAGGAACACAAACTCGAGAGACCCGAGCATACAGTCCATTCATATGTAATCTTCGGCGTACAGTAGCTGCAGATATAGTCTTACCAATGGACACTGTAACCACAGATGTCCCACGTGTGGAGGTCGCTCTGCGATTCCGCTTGGCTACAGTAGCTATATATCGATCTTCCGTGGGGGTTGTAACCCTTGGGCAACCACCTACAGGCCTTCGGACAACTGTCTGTGTAGTTTGGAATTGTTTTCATAAACGTGAAATTACAGAATGATGAATTCCGAAGAAAAGAGCAACATCTGTGATTGACTATAATGTTTCAATGCGCCCCACAGCACGCCAGCGCTCAGAATCTTCCATTCGTTTTCTGGAAGCCATGGAAACACGTATGTTTTGAAAACAAATTGCACAAATGTTTTTTTTAAACACCTTTATCAGCACTTACAATCAACTTCTGTAATCCTTCAAAAAGCTGGCTTCTTATAAGACTGCCCTTTTACATATATCTTGACATGAAGGCTTGATTGGCTGTTACCTAACATATTTGCATACTTTCATCTACCTCTGCAACGAATTGCATCCTCTTCTATTCTGATTGGCTTCCAGAAATTAGCATTTCCCTCTCCGTGCTTAACTTTTTAGAGTGAGTGTATATAACTTCAGGATGCATGCTTCAATAGCTATAAACATAAAAAGCTGAAGATTTTTTTGAGTAGCTAAAATCCGTTTTAGTCAGTGGCGTAGCTTGGTATCCAAAGGCCCTGGTGCCAAAAAAAATACACCGGGGCTCTACCTTGGTTGGGTTTTATCAAATAAAAATGCATTAGTATTTTAAAAATACAAACCTTAATTTAACATCAGCCCTTTATCCTGCTCTGTAGAAAATAGAAAAGTAAATCTACAAACTACACTCATGTCCATAAATTAAGGATAATGAAGTTCAAGCAAAGAAAGACACAGAAGCAAAACAAATTTGACTTATTTGTAAAGTCCATTTATTAAATAAAAGGTAAAGAGCAAAATATATTCTATAAGTTTGACATAATTAACAAAAATTGCGATTTTTACTCCCTGGATCAAATTTCAAAAAAGAACCTTACAAAAAACAGTATAACATGGTTAGTATGATGATTAATACGGAGTATGTCTCCCGGACGATGCAATGCAGGCCTTACAACGCCTACGCATGCTGAATATCAAATTATCAATCTGATCTTGGGGAATATTACACCACTCATCAAGCAATGCCCTCCGAAGTTCCGGTAGACAGGTGGGAGGGGGTTGACGGGCTGCAATTCGTCGGCCAAGCATATCCCACACATGCTCTATTGGATTCAAGTCCGATGAGTATGCTGGCCAATCCATACGGGTGATATCCTCCAATTGAAGGCATTCGTCTACAATGTCTGCACGGTGAGGACGGACATTGTCATCCATAAACAGATATTCAGCACCCATGGCGCCCCGAAACAAACGTACATGTTGTTCCAGAATGACATCCCGATAGATGTGGTCTGTCATCTTTACACTCAGAACATGCAGGTCAGTTCTGGAACCAAGAATAATTCCTCCCCAAACGAGCCATCCTGCACCACCGTAACGGTGTCGTTTAGTGGTGTTCTCTTGGTGGTAACGGGTACCTGGCGCTCTCCATATGAAAGTCCGGCGAGAATCAGACTGCAAACTAAACCTGGACTCGTCGGAAAACATCACACAAGACCACTGTTGTGGTGTTCACAATGTATGCTCTCTACTCCAGGTTAATCGCAGGCGACAGTGAGTTGCGGTAAGGGGAACACATCTGACAGGCCTACGAGCATATAGACCAATGTGCCCTAAGCGTCTGTACACGATCTGCCTTGAAACTGTCGTACCGGTAGCTGAAGAGAGCTGACGAGATAGGTCTGATGCTGTGCTCCGTCTGTTTCTTTTGGCAGCAACTGCCAAATACCGGTCCTCATTCGGCGTTGTATCTCGGGGACGACCTGTGCTGTAACATCTACGTACATTACCATCATCTTGGAATCGTTGCCAAAGCCTGGAGATGACACTCTGGGCGATTCCAAGCTCCTCGGATACTTCCAGCTGGGTACGTCGACATTCCAGTCGTCCGATAATTCTACCACTTAAAAAATTATCCAAATGCTTCCTTTGTGCCATAACTATGCGGTTATTGAACTGAAAGGCTTTTAAAGCGTTTGTGAACAATTTTACTTCTTTGCTACCATTCCATATATACTCCTCTTTTACACTTTCGTCAATGTGACGTACTATCCGCACCATCTGGTGGTTTCCTGGAATTTGCATATTCTTCTTCAAGATGTGTGTGATAATTCTACAGGTGAAATTTTTATTTCAGAGTTCAATTTCTGTGGGATTCTGATTTATCCTTAATTTATGGACATGAGTGTATTTATATGTCTGTGTATGAGTTTTCTTGTGTGACAACTTTTGTGATTACCAATTTTCGGTTTTTAAACATGATAGACAGGAAATGATGCAAAAAATATGCATGAACGGAAAATGTTATAATTTTTTAAAAAAGCGTCTGTGGAAGAACAAAAAGTGGGGGAGGAGGGTTACATGAGACTATTGCAGATATTAGATTGCGAAATACTGAAACAGGAAAATAGCTTATTATGAATCATATTGTTATTCAAAAAATAAAATGGCAAGAAGGATTGCCTTCCTGTGTGGAATTTTTGAGATGCATGGTAAAATTTTCCATGGAATTTTAAGTTTATTTTCAAGTAATAGTTAGAAAGTGAAAAAAATGTAAAATAATATAAACTTTTCAATAAGTAAAGTTCGCAACACTATACAAACAAAGGAAATGATTTTGGGGGAATTTCCTACAGCTCGAAATTACTTTTAACAGAATTGCCTTGATTATAGTTATGTTTTTCAACCTTTAATATTTATATCTTAAATGTGGGAGAAATTATTGCAAGTGCCGCTGGCTTGGTGGTCAGGCCCCAAGGGCCCTTCTGAGCTTGAGCGCCCCGGTGCGCGACACCGCCTAGCCCATTGGTAGTTACGCCACTGGTTTTAGTGGTTAGCCCAGAGTTTCTCAAACTGTGGGACGTGACAACTCTAAGAGAGCATTTTACAAAATCGAAAACAAAAGATTATTTAAAAAAATTATAAATTTACTGAAAGTAAACAAACAAAATACATTCTGACATAATAAAAAATATAATTAACTTTGCACTGATATAATACACTTCATTAAATGTATCAGCATTGCACAATGTATTTTATAACTAATTTAATAATACTAAATTAAGATCAAGTTTAATAATTACGAGTGACCGAAAGGGTTTGTCATATATAAAATTATACAAAAATGAACACTTCTATTGATAGTGTGTACGGCTTATTATTAATCCCTTAACTGCAGATTAAAAATTACGGGATTCGCTCCCCAATGCCACCGTTTTCCACGGAGGCAAGCGTGTGTGATATATGGGGGGGGGAGAAAAGAAATAAGTAAGGAAATCCTCTGAAATAAGTAAATCCTTCGCAATCACTGTCAATGCCCTTTTATTGTATTTCAAAGCTTTCGGAATAATTTAACGGATAGCAGTGCACAGAAAAGATCATACTTCGGAAAGACTTATATATATGTCCAGGGGAAATAGCGCTTTAAGCTGAAAGAAACGTTTATATACGCTTGTGGCCTTTAAGAAAAAGTCGTATTGTAGGTTTAGTGTCAAAATATAGTATTATTTAATTAAGCACCTTGTTATTTGTAGGGAGGAGGAGGGGAGATGAATATTATGGAAGAATTTTGGGTCGCAAATATTGAAAATTTATGAATCGCTGGTTAGCCACCTTCCCCTTCTGTTAAGAACAAAAGTGAGCAGCGGTAGCCTAGTAATCAAGGTCATAGACTCGTAACTAGCGTGTCATGAGTTCGAGATAAGTGCCACTGAAGACCCGCCGTGCAGAGGGAGTTTCTGCTCGTCAAATCTGTCGAGGTTGATACGTCCTCCCGTTGGTTTGGTGTGAACGTTAGGAGAGGGGGCTATTAGCTCAGGTGTCGTCCTTGTGAATTGACTGAGATCCCAAATTACGAGGTCCTACGCCAATAACCCTCCTGCAACTTTATATTGTGACGCTAATATATATAATGCTCACGCACTCATTCCCCTTTAGTTTATAGTAATGAACGAAATCCTAAGGCTTATTACGTGTAGATCTTCTGAATTTGTTTGTATAATTGTCAAATAACGGCACATACTCAAAAAAGAGAATTCGAAAATGTTCTGATATTGCTCGAATTAAAGAATAACAAACAAGTCATTTCATATTTCAGTCAACTGCAAATAGATTCAATATTACTGAGCAAAAGGCCTCATCATGGCTACTATAACAAATCTTTGTTACATGTGTGTAAAGAGTATATTATTGATAATGATAAATTTATATTAGAGCTGAAACGATAAATAATTTTATAGCATTAAGAATTTTATTTTTATTATTTATATATACCGGGTGTCCATAATTAAACGACCCTACTTCAAAATTGTGTACAGACGAAACTATTGTTCAGAAAATTGTAAAATTCTGTGTAAGACATAAAGAAGGGATGAGAATTTGTTTGAGCGAATAAAAATATTAGTTCAAAATTTCGCCGCTAGAGGGTGTTTTTAATGGTGATCATAATTATCATACATTAATACTTAGCATACATTTATAACAGTTACAAATTTTGTTACAACAATAAATGCTCAACATGATGACCATCATTTTCAGCTACTATTTGAAATCGTAAGATAGCATGTTTCACCGTTGACCGCAGTGTGTTCTGGGAAATGTTAAGAACATGTCGTGAAATACTGTCTTTGAGATCAGGTAAAGTTCTTGGTTGATCACAACTTACCAGCTGTTTTAAATGACCCCAAAGCCAAAAATCGCATGGATTGAGGTCAGGCGATCGGGGAGGCCACAGATGACGAAATTGGCGGCTGATCACACGTTCTTATGTGAAGTGATGTTTGAGAACGTCCTTAACACAACGTGTAATGTGTGGAGGAGCTCCATCTTGCATAAAAATTATGCGTGAAAGGCACTGACGCGCTTGCATGTCCAAAATAATTTTATTCCGTAATAACGATGCATATCGCTGTCCAGTGATAGAACATGTTACTGAACCTCCAGCACCTAATTCCTCGAAAAAATACGGGCCAAGAACAAAAGACGCGGAACCCACACCACACCATTACTTTTGGTGAATGTAGCGGAACTTGTAAGGTGAAATGGGGATTGTCTGTTTCCCAAATTCGGCAGTTGTGAGTATTCACCGAACCGTCCAAATGAAAGTGTACTTCGTCTATCCAGAGGATATTCCAAGGCCATTCTGGATCAACTTCTAAACAAGCAAAAAACTGCAGTGAGAACAGATGTCGAGTCTCGAAATCATGTGGAAGCAATTCCTGCACAAGTTGAAGCTTATATGGATAGTAACGGAGGATGTTTCGCATGATCTTCTGGACAGTTGAACGTGGCAGATCCAATGCTTCTGCCACACGGCGAACACTTGTACTAGCCTGCACGTTGGATGTTTTGTCCTCTTCCACATGAAGTGCAACTTTCTCTATCGCTTCTGCAGAAACAGGTTTTCTTCCTCTTCCAAAACGAACATTCAATGATTCTGTTTCTTCAAATTTGGTTACCATTAATCGAAGATTTCTAGCAGTCAATTGACCTTTTCGCATCCCCTTTAAAGTCCGAAATTTCCGTAGAGCAACTATTGCGGAATTATCGTTTTGATAGAATAACTTTACTAAAACAAGGCTCGATCTGGTACACATAATGACATTCTGATTAGCAATACCTAGCACACTGAAAATAAACTAATATCCCGTGAAAGTGTATTGCTTTTATAACAGTTGCTGTGTGACGTCGAAAAAATTTGCATATTTTCGTCTTCCTCCGTGTACTGTAAATCCTTTGAAAATTATTCATCGTAGAAGTTTAATTAAAGTTTGCAGTTCATTTTAGAGATTGTGTGTTTTAATGAGTATCAGTTATTGTGTTACCGTGTCCTGTGGATAAAAAAGCGATAAAATACAAATAGAAAACCTGTAATAAATGTGACTTTCATTCAAAAGTGCCCTCTAGTGGCGAAATTTTGAACTGATTTTTTTATTCGCTCAAACAAATTCTCATCCCTTCTTTTTGTCGTACACAGAATTTTACAACTTTATGAACAATAGTTTCGTCTGTAGACAATTCTGAAGTAGGGTCGTTTAATTATGGCCACCCGGTATTTTATAATGGTATGTTAATAAAAAATGAAAACAATGATATTTTATTTTCTTTGCCACTTTAAAGAAACAGAAAATATCACCATCTCTATTCAATAAACTAATAATTTTTAATGAATAGAAACTTCTCCATTCATTTAATATAATTCAATAAGTTTTTTTTTATTAATATTATTATTTTTTGTGGAGCAACACCTTAAATATATAGATAAGTAATAAACTAAATAATGCATTTTAAGTTTTTTTTAGAAAAAGGATTTATTATAAAACTAATAATGGATATTTTTCTTTTAATCACAATATTTGAGTAAACCAATTTTTTTACTTTATCCCTGATTTTGTGTAACTAAATATTTGTTTTGTTAAAATTTTCAAAATAATTTAATAAAAAATATATTTTGTTTTAAGTCCTTATTTGCACACGAATACCACACAACCTACAAAAAGATAAATATTCCTTAAGCCTAGAGATAAAGATAAATATTCCTACCTATCCTAACATGCTTGTCTAGATGTGGAACTTAAGCAGCTTCACCAAGCTATGATACTCAGAACAAGAATGGCTCTACGTTTAAACTAATCGTCTATTTCGGATGTGAAACGGGTTCCTCCTACTACTTTCAAAGGTCATTACCGTAGAAGCCCCTTTAAGCAACCACAGTTGAGATATTGCTGCCGTACAAGCCACAGCGACAGAACTAAATAAAATCAACCCACCTAGTAATGTAATATCCCTGGTAGATATATAAGTGTCCATACGGAACCTATCTCTCAACACAGATATAGAGTACAGAAGAACAGTCGAGTGCATAAAATACTTGAATGCTTTGCAATTAAAAGATGGAATCTAACATTTCAATCAAACCTCAGTCATATCAACAATACAGCAACTCTATGGTCCGAATTAAGGCCCTTTCACACACGCATATTTTGGGCAACCATTTGGCCGAATTTTTCAAGCAGCTGAGGGGGAAGGGTTGTCGTAAACAAAACGACATGTTCTGACGCCAACTTCGCTCTATCTCCACATTGAAAAATTACTCACCAATTTTTTTGCTACGGAAAACGAACATCGAACATTATTTCTTTTATTTCACTCGCGCTTTTGTTGACGGGCTTAAACAGAAATGGAGCACCATTCTGTTTAAAATATTATACGCCATATCTGATGCATTTGACGAAGCTGAGGATGCCATCTTTACCGCCATCTTGTTTATGACGTAGGGAGGCGAAGAACCCCATTGGCTGGAATTTGAAGTAATTTTTATTTGGAACAATTTTTTCAGTTCACTGGGAAAAAGTTGTTCCGAATTGTTTATTTTCAAGGGGAAAATTGCTCCAAACGCGTATGTGTGTGATAAGGCATTTAGGCACAACCTTCGCCCAGTTCCAATGCCATCTTTTCTCTACGATCTCCCAAATCACAAATTAATATAGTCATTTCCAGATGAAGCAAAAAGAGTTCCACAGAACTATTTAATGGGGAGAAAGAAAGTTAAGTACCCACAAAAATCCATCAGCCACAGTCTTCGGCTGGCCGTAAGTTTGAAGCCATTTGAATGAAGATCGCGGACACGGCTATTTCTCAGAATATCCACATCGTATTGGCGTCTCCCCGTCCAGAGAGGCCCACTGTGTGGACACGAGATCATGGGCGCTGACCAATTCAAGAATTGCACAGCCCAATATCAAGATGACAAAGAAAACCAACTCCTCACAAGAGTCGACCTCTGCTGTGCTGCGCGTTGCCTAATAGTCCAATACCCAAGTGTGGGTGTTTTGTGGCTTGTAGTAATAAGTATTGATCAGGAGAGGGTGCCGGGACCTGGGTTTAAAAATTAATAGCCATTCATATTGGGCATTTTTATTTACTTGTATGTGTATATCTGTGACATTTTTAAAATCTGAAACAAATAGTTAAAAAATAATTTAAGTTAAAAGAAAAAATAAACCGATTTGAAGAGAAAAGTTTAAATATGAATTATTTTTTTTAGTGCTTTTAGAACCTTAAGAAATTTATGTTTTGAATCGTGAAATCAAAATCCAAAAATTAAGTGAATTTTCTTACTTTTTTTAAGCATTACCAAAGGGGAAAATTTAGGTTTATTGTATCAGATTTGATGCTCTTAAAATAAACATTAAATGTTCTTTTTAAAAAAGAAGTTTAAACAGAATCTTAAAACTTCAAAAAACTGTTAAGAGCATGGACAAAAGCTGGATAGTATGGTTACTGTGATTTTAGAAACGTATCTCAATAAAAATAGATGAGAAATCAGCTAAAACTTCCATCGTTAAATCCAACGTTTGGTCTTAAGAAGAAATTGTGAACATTTACGGCATTTACGCACGAAAACATAAATTCGCTTGCAAAAATCTATCTATCAACTTCAGAACTGCTTCTCTGGTTATTTAGTGAATTTACAAATGATTCATATCCATAATGTCTTTCCGGAAAATACCGATTAATTTATTCAAGAACCTTCGGTTGCTCCCTGTGATATTTTATAACATAGAACAGAGGTTCCCAAACTTTTTTGCCGCATAGACCCCTTGATAGGTTTTTCGGTTTGGGGTAGACCCCTACTTACCTAATATTAAATTTTTGCAAATTCATCAACGTAAATGTGTTTTTGAGCGCAGGTATAGAGCTACTAATTTTAATAGCTTTTAAATTTTCAACTGTAGTGAAGTATAGCGTTTAAAACTTAAGAAAACACATGTTAATTAATTAAATTAAATTTAAATTAATGCATAAAATAACTGTTACACAAAATAACTGAGCAACAAACAAATGCTTTTAATGGAAGAGATGAATCTGGGGATGCAATAACGAATTTTAAACATTTAGCATCAATCTTGTCAGGTTTAACCATAAATATCTTTTCGGTTAAATGTGTCCAGTCTCCTTTTTTCTTCTTCTTTTTTAAGAGATTGGCAAGCACACTGAAACTCCTTTTCAATCAGAAAAACAATTAAAAACTTTCTCAAGATGCTCCATAATTTAGAATAAGTAACAGGTATATTTTTTTAAAGCCAAAATTGTTGACATCCGTTTCTAAACTTTACTTTAAGATCTTCGTTAGTGGCTATTCCTAGTGCCTAATTCTTATAATCTGACATTTCTTTTTCAAAGTGACCGTATGAATTCATTGCCTACTGTGGTATTACGATAGTCAAAACCTTCTCAAACCTAGTTTCTAAATCTAAGAAAATAACATTTAAATGTTGAACGTAGGTTAAAACGTCTGTTTCAAGACAGATTGTCTGTGACAATTGAAAAACTGGGAAATTTTGCGACTCCCAAAATTAAACTAGTTTAGCTTATTTCTGGCCATAAAGGCTTGCTGAAATGTGGTCCTTGTTTTAATAAAATATATGATGTTGCCTTGTAACTGCAAATTAACCTAATTAAATTTAGTAAATAAATATGTTAAACACAAGTAAGTTGGTTTCTACACGATTAAATTTCCTTTTAAAATTAAAGTTACGATCTGGTTTAATGAGATCACTATCATAGACCCCCATTTATACCTCATGCTCCCCTAAATTATTTTTTTCACTGACGTTAACCCCTTGTAGGTCGTCATAGACCCCTGGGGGGTCTATATAGACCACTTTGGGAATGACTGGCATAGAAAAACGATTAAAAATAGAGAAAAATGGAAACAAAGACTTTTTTTACTCATTTACACTGAACTGAACTCAGTGGCGCAACAGCCCATGAGAGCCAAGGTCTTCTGTACCAATCACAGTTAACGTGACCTTAGGCGCTGGGGTGCATGTGCAGATGCTTCGGTCATGTGATCAACCGGTCATGTGGTCCCCAGACCGGGATTTGAACCCCGGTGGCGTGGAAGTGCGATACTTTACCACTCAGCCACTGGGCTTCACTTATTTAACTTATTAAAACTTATTCACTTATTAAAACAGCTAAATAAATGCTGTATTTATGGGCTATTTTACTGAACATTAAGATTAATTATTTAAATTTGTTGGTGGATTTTGGATGTCTTTTGCAACATTACAATCAGAGCAGATCTGTTAATAAGTTAAAAAGCCCCAGAAAAAATATATATGTAATTTTTTATATATTATTTAATTAAAAATAATTACTCGCGTACAATAATTAGCGATATTACTTATGCACTTTTGTTCATTTTAATTTATATCATAATGTAAGATCAAAATTTGCACATTTTTTTGCCGTTTACTCAATGTTTATCCTTACAAAACTAGTATAAATGATAATTTCTGTAAAAAAAAAAAATAATAATTAAGGAGATAAATTTCTACTGGAATAAAAAACATTACCTTTAAATTTTAAAGCAAATAAATATAAAAAGGTCTTTGTCTGAAGAACGGATATTGAATACAATTTTTTTCATGTATAAGAAAGTAGTAAAAGGAAGATGGAAAAATTGGCAAAAGGCCAAAGAAACTATGAAATATATAATTATCTGATAAGAAAATACATACTTGCTTCATTTAACAAAACGATATAGTTACTTTTCAGCAATAATATTCCTCCAAAATAATGTGTAGATACTTTGCTTAATTGTATAGTCTACCGTTTGGTCAACGGTCAAATTATCTGGGTTTTGCTCGGTATTAGCGTAACACCCATATTCTACAATATAATGTTATCATCATCATTAATTATAGCAATCAATATTGCGAAGACTTATTCTTTGGAGCGATTACTTATTCACGCTTACATCATTTTCTGAATCGATGTAACGATATTGTTCCTCAACAACGATTATTAGAGCTCTATAAATTAATTTATTCAAAATAACAAAACTAATGTATTTTCAAGTTTGTTATCATTTGATATTAGGATATCATTAACATAATGATCTTTGAGCAAAGATGAATAAAATTATTTAATAATCGAATTTTGAAAATTATTGTTACACTGCGCAATGAATAAAGTAACTAGGAAGTTGATTTTTTGTGATGCACAAAAGCAATTTAACATTTTAATAACATCTTTTAAAATGCAAATGAAAATGGAACTTTTTACAATTTTATAGAACAAAAATGATTCTGAGTCTTTCTTATGTATTTCTGTATCATCTTGCTTCGTTTGCAAATACAAAGTGAAATTTCTCTAAATGTGTTAAAGGAATTTTAGAGTTATCAACAATTATTTGAGCATTAGAATATTTTTTTTATTAATTTCAGGATATAAGTATTTGCGGTAATAGCATTTCATAAGACTGTAGGATATTGAAACATGCAATCCCGTCCCTGCAGTGTGGCCGCGGTAGTCAAGTGGTCTAGGCATCGGATAGTGGCTAGAGTGTCATGAGTTCGATTCCAGTTCCACTGAAGACCCGTCGTGTAGGGGTGCGATGCACGTTAAATCTGTCGAGAGCTCAAACGTCCTCCTATTGGTGTGGTTGTTAGGAGAGGGGGTACCAGCTCAGGTGTCGTCCGCGTCACTTGACCATGGTTCACAATTACGTGGACCGTCCCCAAAAGCCCTCGTGTAGCTGAACAGTGGGACGTTAATATTCACTCACTCACCCGTCCCTGCAGTGATACACTGCTTGTGAAAAAATTGAGTTTTGCAACGAATGTTTGATTTCTAGTATGAACTTGAAAAATAAGATTATGGCAACCCTAGAAGATATGACCAAGATTACCAAACTGGTGACTTATGACTATGGCGACAAATGATGTAGCCAGGGAACCCCCGAGATATCCTTGGAATCAACTCTTCCGGAAAGTTCCATGGGGCTATATTTAGGACCTTTGTGACAAAAGGTGAGTCAGTCAAAACCAGAAACTGCTTGTGTGTTGTCTGCGATAAGACAAAAAGACTTTATCTGTCAGAGTTCCTGCTAATGAAACTTTTTTAAAGAGACATTTCTGGAAAGCTGTAAAGCTTGTTTATAAAGAATGCGTTTACAACTACTGTAAATAACAGGTTATAATATTTCTCTGTGCATGCAATTTGGTTCCAAATTCATGGTACAAAATTTAAGGGTAGGTACAGGACATTATAACAATCATTTATTGTGAAGGAATGTATGGCCGCAAGTGACGCGGTGAGGCTCAAACACAAAAAATAAGAGACGAAAGCAAAGATAAAGTGTTTATTGAAAGCGTCGTTGATAAGCGTAATGTTTACAATAACTTTTCATAACTGTTCAGCACATGAACTATGAAGCCCAGCTGCAGCTAACGTTTTTGTACCACTCACTGGCAATTGGAGAAGACAGATTGCCGGATTCAAAGCTTGTACTCGCTAAAAATAGAAGAGGAGTAAGCGATTTTCGCTTAACACTCTACGAACAGTCTCATGACTCATACTTATGTGATGAGCAACAGTTCTTGTACTTGACTCTGGTCAAACAGCCACAACGTTCAAGACGCTTTCATTCAGGCTTGGACTGCATACTTGTCTTCTTCGACCAGCATTATGTACGGCGACGTGGAACAAACCTGTTTCACGAAGTTGACGATGTAACCGCTGAAAAATTCTGTGATCCGACATTCGTCAACCAGGGAACTGCGCGTGCTATATTCGTAGCGCAGCTCAGCCATTACCATTTACACGGTCGTACATGTAATGCATGTGTCTGCATTTTTGGCATACATAAAATCTCCCATCGTAAACGTCAGGACAGTTGTGAATGGTGCTTTCCCTTACTTAGGCATCATGTTGAACGACGGCTAGACATCTACTGTCCCCTACTAGCAACGAAACTAACCGATGACTCACAATTTCTCTTTTCTTTTATTTTCTCTGTTTGCGCCTAACCGGGTCACTTGCGCCAGTACATTCCTATGCAATAAATAATTGTTACATTGTTCTGTATCTACCCTTAAAGTTAGTACCATGAATTTGAGACCACCCTGTATACGTTGGTTTGTCTTCGTGCAATCATTTGTTTACTCTTTGTCTTTTAATAAATCTGTTATTATTCAAACAATCGGAGTCATCGTCTGCTTTTTCTCCCCAGCACATTTACAACAATATTTAAATGAGTTGCCAAAATGATCTGACTTCATTTCGTAATTTAGAAACTATTTCACCGTATTCTAAAACCAATAATCCCTAGTTACATCAGTCTTACATTTGGGACATTTATAGGTAAATAAGCCATTTAGGATCATGAGGTTCATGTTGACCGTACGGCTTACTGCCTTTGGTAAACACGGGGGGAAAGTCCTTAGAATGCCCAAGAGTCTTCTTTTTTTCGATCTTCTCTATTTTCAACACTCTTCTTTGTCATCTTCGCTTTCTATCTTCTTCTATATTTAGATTTTTATCCGGATCACACAGACTCACTTTTTTTTAAGTTCCCAGAAAGGCAGATTCATACAAGACAAAATAAGAACTACAACATGTTTTTTCTTTAATTTTCATAAAATGATTTCAAAAACTCTCAGCTTAAAAGGTAAAACAAAAGTAAGCTTTATTTAAATTTAAGAAAAATAATCTAAATAATTAGCAGAACAAAAAGTTTGCAAGTTGCTACCAAAACTCGATAACAGTAACATCGGTGGCTGGGAGAGCTTATCCTTTTTAGAAAATAATATTATATTCAGAACACACTAAAATGGTTCCTTTTATTATTTAAGTATCAAATAATGACGTTATGCGCAACACTTCTTAAATATCACTTCACTGCAGTTCTTCATATATTTACATTAATAAATTCAAAAAATAAACTTAGGAACGTTGTAAGAAGTGAAATTGATAAAAAGGAATCAAATCATTTACTTAGATGAATAGTTAAGAATAAGAACGAATCTCTCGTGACAATTATTGGCATACTTGTATTTAAAAAAAGCACAATAAACAAATAATATTCCGTTCTTACGTTAATTTTTTATGGTTGTTCCTAATTTTATTAGCTGAATGATTAAAAAAGACCTACACTGCTGGCCACCGTAAATGCAACACCAAGAAAGGCAAAAGATATTTTGTAGATAATATGTTGAAAATATCAAATGATTAAATTTATAGACTTCTCTGAAGTGTGGTTCCTGAAAGAATCAGTAGCCAGAATAGCCGCCATTGTCGGAGATCACCGCTGCCACACGCCTCGGCATTGATTCAAAGAGACTTTAGATGTGTTCTTGGGGTACAGCAGACCAAGCAACTTCCACACGTTGCCAAAGTTGATCTGGTGTGGCAGATGGGGGTGTAATCTGGGTCAATCGTTGAGCAAACATGGATCAGATGTTTTTTATCGACGAAAGATCCGGAGAGGAAGCCGGCCAGGGAAGCAATTCAATCTGGTAATTGACGAAGAAACTCTGGACAATGCGCGCCACATGTGGTCGCGCATTATCCTGTTGAAATATGGCTGTGACCAAGCCCTGAAGGTAAAGAAGGACAACTGGCTCCAACACCTCGGAGATGTAGCGCTGGCTGTTTAAAGTACCAGAAATGCGTACTAGAGGAGTGCGATAGTGATATCCAATACCGCGCCCCATACCATATTACCCGGTGCAGGACCAGTGTGGTGGTGCATAACGCAGCTGTTCAGCATCCTCTCTCCACCATGTCTCCAGACTCGAATTCGACCATCGTGGTGTTGCAGACAGATGCATGACTCGTCAGTAAAGACAACTTCATTCCACTCTGCCACCCACATCCTTCTTTCATCGCACCATTGGCAGCGGAGACGTCTGTCGTTCTGCTTCAAGGGTAGACCAAGCGATGGACGTCTTGCGGACAGACCAATCTGCTGTAAACGGAGTCAAATGGTACGCGCAGACACTGAATGATGCGTTACAGACTCAATGGGCTGTGCTATGGTTCGTGATGTGACTGAACGATCCGTCACAGCCATGAGCACAATTTGCCTGTCCTCACGTGAAGTGGTGCACTGAGATGGATGCTATTGACCACGTCGGTTCGTCGTACCCTTCTGCATCCAATGGTCACATATCCGCATTACAGTTGTTTGGTTTCGTCCAACACGACTACCGATTTCCCTGAAAGATAATCCACAATCTTGGTAGGCCACTATCCTTCCTCTGTCGAACTCGGATACTTGATCAAAAGCTGATCGCTGTTTTCTACGAGACATAACTGATCGTTTTTTGAAAAAACCACAAGAAAAACACAATTGCCGAACTTGAAATCGTCGAAATCTGCAAGCCTTAAATAGCGCTTTGAGGAGGCGTGCGTGATGTGTGCCTGCGCTGAAATTCTAATCATTTGCATATCTCACCTCCGTAAATGCATGTTGTAAATTTCATGTTATTTGCATGCTTCCTTCAGGGTGCTGCATTTACGGTGGCCAGCAGTGTAGATTGGAGAATTTTGATGATATGTCATAATTTAACAGATGCATCAATGAATTACTGATTTATATTTAGATTGTGATCCTAACTCTAAAATAAAATACATATTTATTATATTATTTTCTTGCTTTTTGGTCACTTTCTAGATTTGAAAGTTTTTATCGTTTGTTTTTCAATTTTCATGAATTCTGTAGATTTTAGAAGGGGTAGTAACAGATCATTGTGTTACGACTGAAAAAATAATTCTTGAATCATGAATATTGCAGTATGGTGTATAATTTGTTTTCTTTTTAGCTATTGTCTGTATTCAAAAAGTTTTTGCAACAACATTTAAGTTTATTGCAACGCCAAAGGAAAGTGCTAACTTAATGCAGAGTTGCGGTGGATTATTTATAAATTTAGTTATAAAGCATACTAATTTGGAATTATTTTACAGAGTTTTTTAACTATTTTTTAAAAATTCTTTGGAGCCTTTTACGCCGTTTTGTAGCAAAATTTTTAAGTCATTGTTACACGAAACCTTACAGCTAGCTACAAAATAAATACAGAAACTCATTTTTTGAGGGATTTAAAATATAAAAGAGACATCGAAAATAACGTTAATTTCAACAGACAAGATTATACTTCTTCCCAAACAGATTTTCTGTCTATAGTTTTAAAGTCACTATCAATTTTTTTAGTTCTTCAATCATAAATATATGCCTGAATAATTAGTCACAAAAGCTCAATATACCTGATTATACAGATTAATTTTCAAGTAGATATATTCTCGACTAAATTTCTATTGAAGGTTTGTATGTTATGAGAAAAAAAATCATTCTTTATTAAAAAAAACAGTTTAACCATTTTTAGAAATTAAATTTGAGAATTTATTAAAATTCTCCATAAACTTTTCTCCTTTTTTATTTCTTTACTTTCACTGTGAAAAACACAATTTTTTTTAATGAAAATTCCATTTATTTCTTTGATACTACGAAATATTTTATTGATTCGAAAATTCATTTGCCAATTGTCGTGGATGGGGGGGAAAATGCTAAGTTGAGCAAGAAATAAGTGATATATATAGATGGTAGATTCTGAACAAGAGTAGAATTATTCGGGTTGAATCTACAAACTTCAAAATTGTGTTTCATGATGGAGTCTTCTAGATGTATGGTAATATCCTGATCTACATCATCTAAAACAGATTAGTGAAACCCATCACAAGTGCCCCACAGCAATCTTATAGTTTGACATAAATCTCTTTATATAAGTTAAGTTAAACAAAATCAAGCATTGAAAGGATAAATATTGGCTGTGCATAATTCTTTTGTACCAAAACAGTTGCATAACGGAGAATATTGCCCCCCCCCCCTCCTCGATGCGAGGGTGTACGTTACTCACTTTACTTCTACATAACAATATTTTGTAATACGTTTTATACTTTTATTATAATATATTAAAACGGTTTTTTTTCCGTTTATATGTACTATCCCGGGTTCTATGAAATAATTTTATTCTCGTTTGTACAATGTAATAATTAAACAGTTTGCTAATGGGAAATGTACTTCTTTTTCATTGAGGGGGAAAATCTATCTATAAAGAAGAAAAAGGAACAATTTGTCGATATATCGACAGATTCCACATTAAAATCTAAATTTAATCAAAAACAGTTTCTAAATTCTAGATTGCAAAATACACAAGGATTCACCACACAGCTATAAACATTTTAATACCATTATTTAATTGAAAAATATTTCTCAATGTGAGTGGCTAAAAAACAAAATATAGAAACAAATGAATCACAGAACATGAAATGTGAATGCAAATAGTTTCAATAGACCTCAACAATATGTGGGAAAAAAATTCAAGGACGTATCCCATTTACTAATTATAACTCATGGATAGATGACACTTGGATTGCAAATATTATTAATGAGTGAATTGCATTTTGAAATAACATTAAAAAATTTTAATAACAAATACAATATTTTTTTTTTATTGTCTGTACATAAAGTACCTCTAGCATGTTGATCTACTCTAAAATATTATTTTAAAATTTATTCTTCGAAGTGCGCGGAATAGAGCTCTTCAAAAGCATTTCATAGTTCTAAGGGTTCCTTGAGTCGATAAAGTTTGAAGACCACTGCCATAGACCACCAATTTTTTTTTATTTTTTGCCATACCCCTTGGCTCTTTCGTCTAAGTGTTTTTTTAGAATGTACCCCCCCCCCTTCCATAAGAGAGGCCTGTCTGTGCCCCTGGTTGAAATTCTACTTCGAAAAGTTTTGTGAAAAGAATAAAAGTGCTCTCGGCTCTTCCAAAAATGTAGCCTACTTAGAAATAGGAGAGAAACTAGTCCAAGAGAGATTATTTTTGTCCCTTCCCCGTCCCCTATTGTTGTTAGGGGTGAATACCCTAGGGGCATATTTTCATTCATGCCCTTTGATAACAAGGGATTTAAAATCTACTCCCGTACCTTATCAGTGCATTGAGTCGTCAACGTAGGGGATGGTTGTTCAGGCACTAATAGGGAAATTTCTAGATAAACAAATTTGATGAGAGTTATCCAAATTTCTAAGCAGTGAATCAACATCGTGCGCGTTCTACCATATAATTCAAACCTTTAAAACTTATTTGTCTCGGAGGTACACAACTAGGCCAAAAAATTGGTCTTTTCACAGCTTCAGAAAGATATATTCTGCCCCATTTACTTATATTGTTTTCATTTCTAAAGTGTTACCGTTAAAGTGTATAATTCAGTTATTTCATAGAATAACTAGATATTTCATGAAATAACTAGACAAGTCAGTTAAAGTATATAATAGATGAAAACTTCCAAACTTTACCTAGTTATTCTATGAAATAACTAGGTATTCTATATGAAATAACTAAGGATAGACCGTTAAAGTGAAAAATTAACAATTTCAAATATATTTTATAAATTAATTGATCATAAATAGCTAAAATTTCTCGAAAAATACATTTGAACTCTTTTGCTGATGAATAATTGATCAATAATAAGAGAAAGCATATAATATAATTTATTTATTCCTCATATTGCTAACATTAGCCAAACAGAAAGGGAAAAAAAGGATATGCTGCAAAATATAGATTATATTTAAATATTATCAACAAAAATACATGCTGGGAAGAAAAACTATTTCTTCATAAAACATTGTGTAAACTTTTTTAAACAAAAATGTAAGGGAATATTAATTTAAATTTTATGGGAAACCTTTATTTTACTTTTCATTGTTTATTAGAGCAAGGATTGCTGTGATGCACTTTGGATTGGACTGCTTATTATTTTTAAAACAAGCCCACTTTTTACCATTGCACATTTTTTTTACACGAGCATTTTTTAAATCTTTGTTCAGTACTGCTACTTTGAGCTGTTGCAACAGATCGAAGCGTTGTGTCAATATTTGGAATTTCTTCAGTGGAAATTAATTCTCCTTGACATATACTAAACTGATATCTAGAGTACAATTGTTTTATTCGGCCATCTCTAGTTCATAATCGGAAAAATCCTTCCTTAAGCAGCTATAACCGGTTCACACAAAGAACTTTCGAGTGCTATATTTCATACTTTAACGATCAAGTAATCGTTATTCTATAGAATACCTAGTTAAATCGTAGAATTCAATAATTTTATATACTTTAACAGACTTGTCTAGTTATTTCATGAAATACCTCGTTATTCTATGAAATAACAGATTTTACACTTTAAATGGTAACATATAACTCTCCATATTATATTTAATATATATATATATATATATATATATATATATATAATCTATAATTTATCACTTATTTTTATTTTATTAATATTATTCCAGAATAAAGATGTTTTTCTTATTTATTTATTTTTTACATTTTAAATATTATCAAGATTATTTTCTTGCACTTTTGACTATTCTGCTTTGATCTGTATTGTCTTGCTGTATCCCTACCTCTAGTATTATGTTAGAGTTGTAGCAATTTAGTATATGATTAATGATTATTACATATATATACATTGAAATGTCTTAAAATAAGTTGACGGTATCTATTTTAACAAAATTAATAATATATTGATTTTTTCACAGTGTGAGGCCTATTTACTATCATAATTCGCTTTCATTTATTTTTTCCACTTTCATAATGGTCTCAAGTCCTGTTATAGCATCATGGAACGTTACTTCAATTTCCTCAACACAAAATAACACACATCTAATATCATCAATTTTTTTTGTATTTTTCCTTTACATGGTGACTGACTACATTCCAAACCATGATTTTGAAAAAAGCGTATAAATGAATATTTTTTTTATATTTAGTGTCATTTGAATTAGAACATGAAATATAAAATTATTTTAAAAATATTATTAAAAGAAATAATTTATATATATTTTTTTGGCAAAAAATGAAGAAAAAATTACTTTTTTTCAAAACATTCTTTTCATGTGAAAAGTGCTTCTATTATAATAATATTTCACCTATTCAAAGCCGGGACTTCTATATATCGGCTGAAGTAGTATTTTTGAAAAATTTGCATTATCTTCAAAGTTACGATCAACTGAAATAACAAAGGTGTTTTTTGTTAAAATCTCTCTACTCTGATAAATAAAACTATGAATAAATCCATTTTCAAAAATCCTAGTTCAGCCCCAGAATATAAGTTTTAGCTATATATATAGCTATAGCTATAGCTTAGCTATATATAGGCAAAATGTTATCAGTATAAAAACATTTTTCATGAAAGAAGAATGTTTTAATCCTACTTTTTTCTTTATTTTTTGCTAAAAACAAACATTTTTATAATCTTTTTAGGGATAATATTCTTAAAACAACTTTATATGTATTTTCTAATTCAGCTGATATTATATATCAAAAAATTAATCAGTTTATCGCTTTTTCAAAATCTCGGTAGTCAGTCATCTTAAAAACTCTTTAAATGTTTCGTTCTCTGTCTTCTGAATCCCTATGTAGTTAAATGTGCGGGTTCATTTCCACATACTTATCAAAATAATTTTATGAAACTGCGTAGTTTATTTTCCAGTAATTAATGAATATACAATGCTAGTTATTTTTATTTATTTAGATATTTGTACTTAGCAATATTCGGATATTTGATTTCATTGATAGTTGACATCAATCCCATTGGAAAAGGATTTCGTAATTCTGAACTCTGCTCCCGTATTTTCAAAAAAGCTTCTACATTCCATCAAATAATATTTAGAGAAACTATGTTATCATTTGGATTTCACTTTTACATTTGTTTTCAAATATTTATTGATGTTTTCTTCCAGAAACTTTTACATCGGAAACATTTTGAGCTCTTACTTTTATGGAAATAAAATTAAAAAGGCAAGAGTTATTACTACTGTTATTTAAGAATAACCTTAATTATATAAGATTAACCCTTTTAAGATTTAACGTTCTGGACAGACAAAGCTGAAAAAATGATAAAGACAAGCGTAAATCTTCAATAACTTTAGAACTACGTGATTGACATTTATGTGAATTTGAGAGGAGATAAAAAAAATAACATTTTCATCCAAATAAAAAAATAATACCAAAATTTAAATTACTTTTCATTCAAAAATTTATTTTTGTCTCTTACATGAGTAGAATGCTTGAATAAATACACACACTATTTACAAAACTTTTAATCTAAAAACTGTACCTTCTTATTAATTAGTTTAATCCATAGATTCCCAAACTTTTTTGAACTGGCGCCCCCTTTACTAGTAAATATTTCGATACCACCCCCTTTTCTTGTGAATATTTTGATGCCGCCCACTCCCATTCTACAGAAATAAGAGTGTACATAAGACATTGTGAAAACAAGAGTTAAATTTTTAAAAAATATTCTATTACCAAAAGAATATATTTTTAAATTGTTTTTTCTAAAGCCAAAATTTTTTTACTTGGGAATCTGAAATAGCTATTGCCACACATATATTTAAATGTGTAATATTATATATTTTAGTCGTAGATAGAATATTGTTGGAATTGAAACGCTACTGAATTTCTTCTTCACTTAAAAGAATGGAATAAAAAAAAGTTTTAGCTTACGTGTTATAAGGACAAGTAGCGGTTTTGACGATACAAAGTAATTCATAATAAACTATTGATTTCAAAATAAATATAAATTGGCAGTTTCAGCCTTTAAAGAATCACATGTTAATTCCTGGTAAACGTAATTATGTTTCTTGGATAATATACGTAATTAAATGCAGTGGAAGAAACATTTTTTCTTCTGCTCACAAAGACAACACGTGCACTACAGAAATTAAAAAAAGCCCCATATGATTCAATTTAATGTAGATCTGAATGTGTAAAAGTAAGCATTAAGTTTTTCATCCACTTCCCAAATATGTGAATTTTCGTACATTTAATATACACTCATCTCCATAAATTAAGGATAATGAAGTTCAGGCAAAGAAAGAGACAGAAGCAAAACAAATTTGACTTATTTGTAAAGTTTATTTATTAAACAAAAGGTAAAGAGCAAAAAAGATGCTATATGCTTGACATAATTAATAAAAATTGCGATTTTCACTCCCTGGAGCAAATTTCAAAAAAGAACCTATTTAAAAAAAAGTATAACATGGTTAGTATGATGGTTAATACGGAGTACGTCTCCCGGACGATGCAATACATACCTTACAACGCCTACGCATTCTGAGTATCAAATTATCAATCTCATCTTGGGGAATATTACGCCATTCATCAAGCAATGCCCTCCGAAGTTCCGGTAGACAGGTGGGAGGGCATTGACGGGCTGCAATTTGTCGGCCAAGCATATCCCACACATGCTCTATTGGATTCAAATCCGGTGAGTATGCTGGCCAATCCATACGGGTGATATCCTCCGATTGAAGGCCTTCGTCTACAATGTTTGCACGGTGAAGACGAGCGTTATCATCCATAAACATAAATTCAGCACCCATGGCTCCCCGAAAAAAACGTACATGTGGTTCCAGAATGACATCCCGATAGATGTGGCCTGTCATCGTTACACTCTGAACATGCAGGTCAGTTCTGGAACCAAGAATAATTCCTCCCCAAACGAGCCATCCTGCAACACCGTAACGGTGTCGTTTAATGGTGTTCTCTTGGTGGTAACGGGTACCTGTTACTCTCCATATGAAAAACTGGCGAGAATCAGACTGCAAACTAAACCCGGACTCGTCCGAAAACATCACATAAGACCATTGTTTCGATGTCCACAATGCATGCTCTGAACTCCAGGTTAATCGTAGGTGACAGTGAGTTGTGGTAAGGGGAACACATCTGAAAGGCCTACGAGCATATAGACCAATGTGCCCTAAGCGTCGGTACACGGTCTGCTTTGAAACTGTTGTACCGGTAGCTGAAGAGAGCTGACGAGATAGGTCTGATGCTGTGCTCCGTCTGTTTCTTTTGGCAGTAACTGCCAAATACCGGTCCTCATTCGGCGTTGTAACTCGGGGGCGACCTGTGCTGTAACATCTACTCACATTACGATTATCTTGGAATCGTTGCCAAAGCCTGGCGATGACACTGTGTGTGATTCCAAGTTCCTCGGATACTTTTAGCTGGGTACGTCCACATTCCAGTCGTCCGATAATTCTACCATGTACAAAATCATCCAAATGCTTCCTTAGTGCCATAAATATGCGGTTATTGCATTGAAAGGCTTTTAAATCGCTTGTGAACAATTTTACTTCTTTACAACCATTCCTTATATACCCCTCTCTTACACTCTCGTCATTGTGATGTACTATCCGCGCCATCTTGTGGTTTCCTGTAATTTGCATATTCTTCTTCAAGATGTGTGTGATAATTCTACAGGTGAAATTTTTATTTTAGAGTTCAATTTCTGTGCGATTCTGAATTATCCTTAATTTTTGGATATGAGTGTAGAAAGGATTTAAATACATACAATCAAAAAAGGTAAAAAGGATTTCAGTTTACTTTTGTTAGTATATAATCAACGTGCTTTTTAGTCTTTTTTTAGACTATATTTGTTTAATCTGCACAAGTCCCTCCGTGCCATCTCAACGCCCCCTCATTTTCTCTGGGTATTTTATGGCCCCCCTGAAATTTTTCAAACTCCCACAAGAAGGCGTTATCACCCACGTTGAGAACCCATGGTTTAATCATTCATGATGTCGTTAAGTTAGAATGATTTTAAAGTATCTTTTGATGGATTTTCAATTAGTACCACTTTAAGCTCATTTTTAGTGGAGTAAGTTTTACCATTTCCGTAAGTTCTCGCATCAAAATACCCCATAAAATTTCTGTTGGGTTCAGGTCAGAGCTTCCAGATGACAACTCAAGAAGTTGAACATTATTAGCTTGAAACCAGGATTTCGTAAATCTTTAATCGTGAATGGATGTTTTGTCCTATTGGAATACGTGTTTTCTGGATGTTATCAGAGGTGCTTCCAGCAATAATTTTTTTGCAAGGTTAGCTTGATAGTCTTCTGAATTAATTTTTGCCTTCAAACAAATATCTGGTGTCTTTCCTTTAGCAGCAATATGGTCTCAAATAATCGCAAATCTCTCATTATACAGTCACTTCGAGAACCTGAGTGTGTGTGTTTCCCGTCTTATATTATACCAATAATATCTAAGACCGTTCGTCTGTCGACATTAAAATATTTTTCATTTAAAACAACAACAATGTACCACTGATCTCCAAAAGCAACATACAGGTATAGGTCAAAATAATAGGAACACTCATTTAAAAATGAGTCGTACTTCAACCGCCCAATAAACAGATGCCACGTGTCGCAACAGTGTGCCACCTAGTGGTGATGAAATAGAAGGTATCAGTCAAGTATTTTACAGTGTGAAAGTTGTTTGAGAAAATTCTGTTCCCAGCTAAGCGGGATTATGTGCAACCTCTCTGAGGTGAAAAGAGGTATGGTAATTGGAGCACGCCTCGCTGGAGCCTCCGTGTCCAGAACAGCCAACCTTGTGGGTATTTCAAGGACCACTGTGTCAAGGGTTATGACAGCCTACACAAACCTGGGTAAGGTGTCTTCTGCGAAGCACAACAGTGGGCGAAAGTTGAAGGACCATGATAGACGGGTGTTGAAGAGGATAGTTGCCCGAAATCGCAAGACTACACTGCCGCAGATAACGTCCGAGATGAACACCCACCTTCTGAACCCCGTATCCATGAAAACTATTCAACGAGAGTTGCATGCTGCGAACATCCACGGCAGAGTAGCTATTCTCGAAAACCGTTAGTTTCGGGGCGGAATGCTGCAAAGAGATTGCAGTGGTGCCGAGACCACCTAAACTGAACGCAACTGCAATGGGAACAAGTTATCTGGTCTGACGAATCCTCATTTACATTATTCCAGACCACCGGACGTGTGTTCGTCTGATGAACACCGACAGAAGCATTTCATGTTGATTGCCCGGTTCCAACTGTGAAACATGGAGGGGGTTCTGTGATGGTTTGGGCAGCAATATCTTCCCGTGGGTTGAGGCCTCTCGTTGTCTTGAGGGGGATGATCACAGGCGATCATTATCGAAGCATTCTCGCAGATCATCTTCACCCTATGCTTCAGACTCTCTTTCCAGGAGAACGTCCTGTGTTCCAAGACGACAACGCCTCTATTCACACGTCACGCTGTGTTCAAACATGGTTACATGAGCATGATGATGAAGTGGAACATCTAACCTGGTGTCCTCAGTCCCCTGATCTCAATATCATTGAGCCTTTGTGGGGTTATTTAGAGAACAAAGTCCGTGCTCGGTTTCCACCTCCTCGCACACTATTTGAACTCGAGACTGTCCTGCACGAAGAATGGGTGCAAATTCCTATGAATTTTGTTCAAGACCTTTATTTTTCAATCCCACGTCGAATGCAAGCAGTCATTCAGGCCAAAGGTGGCCCAACACCTTACTAATTAAAAATTTTAATTTTTTCACAGGTGTTCCTATTATTTTGTCCTATACCTGTATTTCTTTGCGAACTTTATGTGCTGTCTTCCATGCCACTTAGTTATTGGTGTAGTTGGCGTTTCATTTTACTACTTTTAGCTGTGGATGCTGTGATAAAGGGCCTAGCACAGTTCGCCTGGTGCACGGAAGGTTCAAATCAGTCAGAATTTCTGAAAAAGCAAAGCTATTTACGTGCTGCTAGACTAATAATGACTCTTGTTTGATGAGGAGTCAATGCAGAAGACAGCCTGTCCTATTCAATATTTTTCATAATTATCACTATTTTTTAAAAAAATTATTCTCCACAGTCTAAGATCTGCTTATTCTTTTTAGCTATTTTCTCTTGAATTTGAACTTTATTTTTTAAGACTAAGAATCTTTTCTTGTTCAATCAATGTTAACATTTTTTTTTTCATCTTCCCATTTTGACAAAAATTAAAATTCCTCACTGGCACTTGTGTAATAATTTTTTAAATCAGGTTACCATAGTTTGAAGATTAAATAAACGCTTTAAAATTGAGGCGGGCCTTATACCTTTTTTTCAGCTATTCGTTTGTGTTTAAGCACAAATTAACTTTATTTTTAAGAAAATATTTTGCTGTAATTATTTTGATAGGAATATTTGGATAGGAACTGTTATTTTCTGCAATGTCATTAAATTTATATGAAACTCAGATGCATAGCTATAAAAATAATAAAGCTTTTTGCTTGGCCTTGACATTTTTCCACTCCAATAATGACTTTTAACTAGACGTACTGTGAACACAATTATCACATTTTTTCTTCGCTTTAATAAAATTTTACTCTCTCTTGGAGAAAACAATTTTTATTTCGTCCAAAAAGTTAAAATTTTCCCTACATTCCTGTAAATCTTTGCATCCTCACAAAGCTAATTGATATTCATGCTTATCGTTGATGCCTCTGCAATAGTTACCTCGTCAATGCAGTATATTGATGCCTCTTACAATATACTGCATTGACGTGAAGTCTTTAAATTTCCATAATTACACAATTATTTCATTTTTAATTAATATTCTAGTACAAACTCGGTTTCGTTCAATTTACGCACACGCAACATTTTATATAATTAAGGTGAATGAACAACAACCATAAAACTCTCAATCAGGGCACACTTAAATTTTTCTTGTGAAGTAATATTCAAGTTACTTTTAGTAAATGATAAAGCATTACTACCTACCAATCGCTTAGCAAACATAAAAATTTTGAAGATTAGGTAAATTAATACAGAGTTATAAGTGTATTAGAATTACTTCATTCAACTATATGCACTTTTTTATTTATTTGTTTTTGTGTGTGTGACTCTCGGAACAATATCGAGAAAACTCAATAACAAAATAAAAAATTCATAGTATGAATTTTGAAAGGAAAACGCTCTGCTTTGGCTGCTTTTCTGACTCTAAATAATACTTACACTTTGGATTACTAACTGACGTTTCCTGTCTTCTATTTCTTTGTCAAATGTAAAATTGCCCTGAATTTCGAATGCTATGAGAAAGCAAGCTGATTTCACTTAGATCAGTGATTCCCAAAGTGGTCTATATGGACCCCCAGGGGTTTATGACAACCTTCAAGGGGTCCATGGCAGCGAAAAAATAATTTGGGGGTCTATGAAGTATTAATGAGGGTCTAGGATGATGGCTCTCATTTAATCAGATCATGACTTTATTTTTAAAAGAAAATTTGGTCAATCAATTACTTATTTAACTAATATATTCTACTTCATAAACTTCTACATCATTAAATTTAGAAAATATATTAGTTAAATAAGTAATTGAACTTAGTTAAATAAGTAATTTGCCTAGGAACTGCAAATAAACTTCATAATTTGCAGTTCCTAGGCAACAGCATACATTTTATTAAAACAACCATCATTTCAGCGTTTTTTGCCAGAATTAAGCTAAAGAAGTAAAAAAAAAATAACGTTGAAAATTTTCCCAGAAAATCTGCCCGGAAAATGACATTTTAACCTACGTTTAACATTTAAAAGCCCTTTATTCAGATTTTGGAACTAGATTTGAGAATGTTTTGATTATAATGGTACCACAGTAGGCAATGAATTCATAGTCACATAGAAAGAGGAATGTCAAATTACCAGAGGAATTGATAGGAATAGACTCTAACGAAGATATTGAAGTAAAGTTTAGAAACGGTAAAACTGATATCAGAATTTCTGGCTTCAAAAAGATATTCCTATTATTTACCCCTAATAATGGAATATCTTCAGAAAGTTTTTAATTGCTTTTCCTTGTGAGGAGTTCCCCAGCAAGGTTGCCAAACTCCAGGGGAAAAAAAAAAAGAAAAAAAAGACTGGACACTATACTAATCAATGAGATTTAGGGTTAAATTTGACAAGATTGATGCCAAATGTGGAAAATTTGTTATTGAAACACTAGATTCATCCCTCACATTAAAAGCATTTGTTTGTTGTTCAGTTATTTAATGCATTAATTAAATTTTAATTTCATTAATTAACATGTGCTTCTTAAGTTTTAAACACGAAACTTCACTACAGTTAGAAATTTAAATCTTTTACAATAAGTAGCACTATACCAGCTGTAAAAAAGACATTTAAATTGCTAAATTTGAAAAAAAAAACAGTATTGAGTAAGTATGGGGTCTACGCCAAACCAAAAAACATGCCAAGGGTCTATGAGACAAAAAAGTTTAGAAACCTGTGACTCTCTTAGATGGGCTAATGCTCACTCTCTTATTTTAGGTTTGGTTCCATGGAATGGAATACTTAGAATGTTACAAATAATAATTTTAATTAGAAAAAAAAAAAATTATGAAAAAAATTTTAGCTTAAATTTTTACAGTCGGGACTTTTTACTTGAGACTCTAAGCCAAATAATTCCTGAATTCTGTTCTTTTTTTTTCATAAACTTATAAAATGTTCTATAATATTATGCAGAGTTTTTGTTTCCTCTGTTCGTAAATTTTCAGTGCACATTTCATATCTCATCAATTTCGTAAATCTTCATTTTTCAGTGTTTGAATAACAAATAAATAAAGAACGAAAAATATTTTTTACATTTTCCTCCTATTATTATTTTAATATATAGAGCAATAGTTGAGAATGAAATAGTTTTAAATAATATTTGGAATAAATATTAACGTCTATTTCACCAAAGAAGAAAAAAAATGTTTCACATCGTTCGCTTGCTTTCAAATATTCTTTACTACCCAACCTTGTTTTGTCTGGTTTAAATCTCGCTCAAATTTAGTTTAAATGCATATATTTCTCTAGAACTTTTTTAGAATATTGCCGTCAGAATTTCAGAAAAATTGATTCTCTCAAACATAGATAAATATTCAATTAAGATACATATGTTGCACTAACAAAATTATAAATAAAGGTATAATTGCCATTATAAATTACATTTTCATTTTATGCCAACTTTGAACCAAAAAATTCTCTTCTATCAGACATTTTGTTTGGCGAGAAAAAATTATCTAGATATAATCGGGATATATATACAGATCGGACATGGAACAAATAAATTCAGAAAATTTCTGATTTCATAAATGAAAAAGCAAATCCAATTCCAATACGGAGCTCAGCATTTAATTTAGGCCCACCTCCCTCTTTCGTTATGCAGGGTGTCCAGCCTTAATGTGACCCAATAGCTAATTCCCGAACCGTTCGTTTTAGATATGCACTTCCAATTTGAAAAATGTTTTAAAACAGGTAAAGAATGTTTTTACGTGCTTTTCGAACCAAAAAACCCATTTACCAAAAAATTACAAAAATTAAATTTTTATACGGTCCCCAGGTCCTATCACTTATATTTAGGAAAAGATGCAGTACACAAAAACAAAGTAAACTTAAAAGTTTCATTTTATTATGATAAAAACTGGCCGAGTTATGGAACTTTGAAAATCTTAAAATGTATCCATTTTCTCGGCCGTTTTCAAGAAGCTAGTAAGGGGCCGTCTTCAAAGTGAAATTAGTTGGAACTCTGCCAGGAAACTTGCACTTCACTCTTATGTAATTCGTTTTTTCATTTAAAAGTACACACACTACGTAAATAATATAATAATTGAGTACTTAAGAAATAAAATTTATTCTGTGTACTTGTAAAACATTGACAACAAAAATATTTATGACGAAGAAAACATCTCAAAAGCAGTTCCAAAAAAATAGACTTATTTGCTGTAGCTTCAGACTGATTTGCTGCGGTACTGATCATGGCGAACGTTAAAAATCTGCTGTGTAGTCGCTTGCAATCGCATACAATTGTATTCTAATATTATGAATTCTAATACGGGAGAACGATTTGTATCCAAATGAAGAGAACTACGAAATGGTACTGTTGTATGGGCAGTGTAATCGAAATAAGAGACAAGCGGCAAGACTTTATGCCATTGAATTTCCCAGTCGAAGACATCCATCTTATTGTACAATTGCCCGTGCTGTTCAGGCCGTGGTGGCCGAGTGGTCTAGGCATCAGATCATAGCTAGCGTGTCATGAGTTCGATCCTAGTACACTAAGATACGCCGTGTAGGGACGATGCACGTTAAATCTGTCGAGAGCTCAACGTCCTCCAGTTGGTGTGGTGTGGTAGTTAGGAGAGGGGTGCAGCTCAGGTGTCGTCCGCGTCACTTGACCATGGTTCAAAATTACGCGGACCGTCGCTAAAAGCCCTCGTGTTGCTAATCAGTGCGACGTTAATATTCTCTCACTCACTCACCCGTGCTGTTCAACGCTTGTATAAAACTGGGAGTTGTCATAGACGTATTCCCTTGTCTAGTGCCACACCTCGTGCCTTCACCATTATTTAACTTAATTTGGTCATTCTGATATAATAAAAAGCCCCTGATTCATGATTAGCGCATCATTCCACATTATGCTATAATTTGAATGGCAAATCCTATATTATTTTGCTGCTATTTGTTAAAACAAGCTGTTTTTTAATATTTTCGGTACAAGTTGTATTTCTTTAATTTAATTTTTATTGTTTATCATACAGAATGCAAATTGTCAATCTATGATGTTTTAATATTACTATGATGTTTTTCTTTTGCTCTTTCTGTAGATAGTGAATTACTGTTCTCTAAACTCAATTTATATACGACCCCTTTTTCTGAGCAACTCTGATGCTTCAAATTTTTGTAGGCATAACTCGGTCAGTTTTTATCGTAATAAAATTAAAGTTTTTGTGTTTACTTTGTTTTTGTGTACTGCATCTTTTTCTAAATATAAGTGATAAGACCTGGGGACCGTATAAAAAATTAATTTTTGTAATTTTTTTTAAATGGGTTTTTTGGTTCGAAAAGCACGTAAAAACATTCTTTACCTTTTTTAAAACATTTTTCAAATTGGAAGTGTTTATCTAAACCGAACGGTTCGGGAATCAGCTATTGGGTCACATTAAGGCTGGACACCCTGTATATTACAGGGTAGAAAACATGGTTTTCTTCATAGCATAATATAAGAGAGGAAGAAAGACACAAATGAATGAAAAATAGATTTAAAATGAAAAAGAAGCATATCAATCCATAACGTGCGAAATACGTAAAATAATAAACTAAAAAGAAGTAGAAAACAAAAGTTTAAAATACAGTCTGATCCCTATTTAACGAGTTTCGTGATTTAACGAATTTTTCTCTTTACCCGATTAAAGTGAGAGCTAAAAACGCTATTTAACGAATAATAAACCCCGAATTAACAAATAATTTCAGCAATTGAAATTTTTTTTATTAGTTTGTATTAGAAAAAAATTGATTTTTTTTTATGACATATCTTTTTTATCCGGAACAGAAAAAGCATTTTTTTTAAAGCAGCAAATTTAAACGGGAAAGGGTCAAGACCATTATTAGACTTAAAGAGTATAACCTATCCTGCGAGTCTGGACAGGAAATTCCTTTCTTATCCCAATCAACATCGCAGATATTTTAAGATTTTTACGAATATGATACATTTGTGATGACGGACTGCCTACCTGACCAACTGATGTTGAGGAAATTGCTGATTAGTCGGAGCCAATGAAAAGTGATTCCAATACAGAAATTGATAATGAAACTTCTATCAAAAAACTGTTTCATCTCCTAATGATTTTTATTGGAAACTGTGAAAGCATACCTCTCTCTTACGCAACAGGATGTAAATGATGCAGTATTTTCTTCTCAGCATGGAGTCGAAAAAGAACTCTTTCGAATCAGCAATCAAAACAAAAACAAAATTCAAACATATCTCTCTGTTAGTTAGTATTTTAAAATTAACAACTAACTGGTGGGTAATAATTCACTAATAGTATTTTTAACTGTTGAATAAATAGTTCGTAAATTCTAGCTATTGATATTTGTGTGTGTAAATGATTATAGAATTTTCAAAAGGTAAATGCAAAAAAATTGTATTTTGTTTGGACTCCGATATAACGAATAGCCCCGAATTAATGAACAAAATGTTCAATCCCGATGAATTCATTAAATCGGGGTTCACCTGTATATATATACACTTTCTACCAATAAGTATGTGGACACCCATGCAAATGAAGATATCTAAGGTCCTGATCTAAGTGTCACGCCTTCTGTATTTCATTATCATGTACGAAACAACATTGGCATTAATCACATGCAAGAAGCCACAAAATCCAGACCTATCTGATTTCGATAAGGGCATCCTCTTCGGTTATCACAGAAATGTCCAATTCTTAAGGGAGATATCTAGTGAGTTAAACATTCCAAAATTGACAGTGGCTTTTGTGATTAAAAAGTGGAAGGTGAGTGGTGATTGTTGGAATATGCTTCAACCCAGCAGACCCCCGAAACTAAGAGATAAAACCAATGAGTGTGGTCCAAAGAAATTTTGAAAAACTGTACTAAACCAAAGCTTTAAATACTCCAGGTTATATACTAATTTTTTGAGTATTTTTCTTTGTGTTAGTTTTAATGTTTATTAATTCCTAGCATTATAAAATTTGTGGAAAAAGCATTTATTCTGTGGGAAATGTATCAGTAAAAAATTTCTTTAAATTAAAATTTATGTAAATTAATTTAATCTTTTGTGAGCACTGTGTGCATATGTATGTGTGGGTTTGTCGGGGAGAAAAAGTAATATATAAATTCAGGTGTCATAATTTTAATTTTCAAAAATCTTTGTTAGGATGTCTTACCACGTATAGTTATCAATTCTAAATATAATAAACATAGATAAAAATACAATGTTTCGACGAGAGTGAAATAGGGGTTTCTTATTCTGTTTTTAATTTACCAAAATTTTTTGTAAAATCTCAAGCATATTGATTTTTAATTCAAATGTGCAGATTAAATTCAGATTTTTGCATCAAAGGAAAACAAACTATCAATTATTTTATGTACTTATTCTTCTCTATTTAAATATATTTTTTAAACATTTGATAATTATGAATTCGATAATTTTTTTATTGCACTCGTGAAGCCAGTAAGATCGAACAAATGACATTGTTGGTACGATATGTATGTATTGAGAAATCTATAATCCTAATGAAATTATAGTAAAATAAATCAAAGTTTATTAGATTTTCATCCTGTTGAAATATTGCCAGGAAAACAACTTTCAAATTTAGTATTTGAAACTTTAAAAAATTAGGTCTAAATTTTCTAGATTTTCCTACGATAACGAAGCCAATATGAGAGGCAAAAATCAAGAGTACAGTCTAGAATTAGAAAGCTAAATTTCATGTACAATATACGAGCCACATAGTAACCACTCTTTAAATTTCGTTATTAACGACATGGAAATAGTACCTTTAGAAGCCTGTATTTTTTTTCCCGACACCATAGTAAAAAAAGAATTTTTTTCATCAACTTTTCGATGAGCCATATTATTAAAATAAATCAAGAGCCTAACTTTAAGTTCACAAGTACAATTAGCTAAGAAAGCCGGAGAGAGGTTACAAAGCTCTTAAGAAAGAGGTACTCGACCTTTTTTTCTGCTGGGTCGCATACATACGTCAGCTATTTCACGTGGGCCGTAACATGAGGATAAATGGAAAGGAGAGGGGAGAAATCCTTGTAGGAAAATTAATCAAAATATAAAAAATCCTGTTTGGCTTTTTTTAATTATTATTTTTTAATTTTTGTAACTAACATTAAATTAGAAGTATTTAAAAAACACTCCTACACAGTTTCTGCGTCAGTAAACGGTTTCATATGATTGCCAATAATACCGGGTGTTTCAAAAGTCACGCACATCAACCATTGTGGTTGAGTTTTAAAGACAGATGAATTATTTTAACAAACAGAATAAAGGACAAACAAAGGTTGAACAATTATCTTTATTGTCAGGTGTCAGACAAGGTCAAATCACAGTAAATGTTCAAAATGATGTACATTTTCCTGGATACACAATCGAACTCTTTTTACCAATTAGTCGATACTTTACCAAGTGTGTGAGAACTAATGCCCGATATTGCATGAAGGATACTACTCTGAAGTTCATCAAGCGTTTGAGGATCATTCCTGAAGGCGAAATTTTTAGATATCCTCAAAGGAAAAAATCCGGAATTGACAAGTCCAGTGAACGTAAGTGGCCAAAGTCCTTTGGAAATGACACGATCGTCGAAAAATTTAGCTTAAAACTTCCCTAGTTTGCCATGATGTGTGACACGTTGCGCCATCTTGCTGCAACCAAGCGTACCGTTCATCAATGTTCAGCAAGGATACGAATTCCATATTGATGTTTATGTAGACGGTCGAATTGATAGTAGTACCGAAGAAAAGTGGCCCCACAATTCTACGGCGTGACACAGCACACCAAATTTTTCATCATGTAAGAGCCTCGTGTTCCTGTATCATGTGCGGATTTCTGGTGGACCGATATCGGCTGTTCATGTATCCATGCAAATAGAACCACGACTTCATCTGTAAGAAAATAACGTTATCCAGGTTACGGATGTCATATGTGTCTAGGAAAGAATGAAATCATCTGCAGAAATGCAACCTTTTCTCAAAATTGGGAGGCTTCATTTCATGGACAGCGTACATTTTAAACGGTCGAAAGTTTAATTTAAGCGCTGTTCTCCATGCTGATGAATGTGACATTCCCAGTTGCACAGCGATTTTTCGACTGCTTTTCATTGGACTTCTTTGTAAAGCGGTATCCACATTTGCCACTTTCGTATTCACTATTGATGTTACTATTGTCTACTTGATTCACTATTGTTTACCCGATCACTTCCTGTATGCAACCTGTCCTGTGTTTTAGAACCGTTGCACTAAACGTGTTATCGTTGATGCTGTTTCACCAGAATATTTCTGCTGAAATGTATTTATCACAAAGCAAGGAGATTTTGTAGCAAATTAAAATTCCACGATGGCTATTCTTTGCTCTTGGAAAAAAATCATACATCTCCCGTTGTGCTCAACTGACAAGTATTTTAAAATTGATCCGAGCTACGTTCAAAGCTTTTTATGATGGGGCCCCTGCTGCCATATAGTGACAGAAATCCCAACCACCCCTTTTAGTTTGTAAGCAACAAGGATTACCATGTGGATGGGCGTGACTTTTGAAACACCCGGTATAACAAACTTCATAGGATGTCTTTGTTACCGTAGTGAAATTACCACTGACAAAACACTTTGTTGCTCTTGCAAAGATTGTTCAAGAAAGCCTATTTATCACCTCTTGAAAGAGGAAGGGTGTGAAAGGAAGAATGCCATTGAATAATTGCTCTGTTTATATTGGTATTTTTTAAGTACAGCGCTTTCGTGGCAAATCGAAGAATTACTGATCCATGTTTGTTTTTCACTACAAAATAGTCACAACCTCCCAATCGTCTTGAAACTATAAATTTTCTTCGAATATTTTTGTCTTGCAAGGTATGAAAGATAGTTAAAAATTAGTTCCACCAATAAAATTCTCGGTACTCCACTATTGCCTGCTGTCATTAATCGTAATCATTTTTTAAAAATAAGAAGAGAAAAAAATATCAATTCCCACCCGTACGGCGTCAACAGCAAAAAGTAAAATTTATATATTTTATTTCACATGGCAAAGAATTTCCCACCAAATTTTTAATACATTGTTCGTAAATAAGTGAATTTCTCAGAGCAGTGGGCCATGACCGGGCCACTTAAAAAAGCTCGATGGGGCGCATGCAACCCGCAGGTTGAGTATCGCTGCCTTAAGATATCAACTAGGAGATATTTATGAGACTTTAATTAATGTTTATAATAATGTTGAAATTGACAACTCTATACGAGATGAGGCTTCTGGATTATAAAAATCTCTTAAGCAATTCAAGTTCCTATGCTCCATTATTATTTGGTATAAAATATTAAGTTACATAAATCCATTAAGTAAAAGACTACGATCTGCCACGCACACACATCTTCTATTACTCTTAAAAATTGTAAAGATTCTTCGAGTTTTCGATGAAATGCTCTGTAATGCAAGAGAAGTTACCAACAAGATTGATATCATCTGCTATAACTTTGAGATGACGCAATAACAGAACTCGACGAAGAAACATTAATTTTGATTAGGAAGCACGAAATGATCCAGTGCAAGATCCTAAATTAAACTCAAGACAGTTTTATTTTTGTTTACAATTGACCAAGCAATTAATGTCTTGGAACGTAGATTTAATTTATTGTGAGTACCACAGCAATTGTTTGAAATTTTTATACAATATCATGTGATTTAAAATATATCTCTAAAATTTGTTAACTAAAAATTTAGAAATAATGTTGACCGAGGGAGAATCGGTGGGTATAAACGCGCGTGATCTAACAAATGAGATAGTGTCAGTTTCGGCTTAATTAGGCAAAAAAGAAAGGAGACGGCTCCTTTCTAACTTCTTGAAAATGGATGAAATATATGGTTTTCAAAGTTCCATAACTCGGCCAGTTTTTATCGTAATAAAATGAAATTTTTTATGTTTGCTTGGTTTTTGTGCACTGCATCTTTTCCTAAATATAAGTGACAGGACCGGGGGACTGTATAAAATTTAATTTTTGTAATTTTTTTTCTAAATGGGTTTTTTGTTTCGAAAAGCACGTAAATACATTCTTACCTTTTTAAAAACATTTTTCAAATTGGAAGTGCATATCTAAACCGAACGGTTCGGGAATTAGCTATTGGATCACATTGGCTGGACACCCTGTATATACATGTTGTTATGCCGACTTTTTATCTGCAAGAATTATTCAAGTCTTTTAGGTATGTATCTATGTGAACAATTTATCTTTAATTATAATTATTTTGCTTTGGGGAGAAGGGCAGCATTTCCCATTTTTGTCCGAGACGGCAAAACTGTTAGAGCCGGCCCTGTGCCCATCAAAAATTTTTCACAGACCATCGGGGTTGGCAACCGTTATTTTAGATCACGATAAAAATTTTATTTAGTTTTAAAAACTGTTTAAGATTTAGGTGGCCACATTTTCTCAAACCGGCTCAAACAACGTTAATTTTAACGAGACATGCAAAGCTTTTTGTGCTGGATTTGTGATTGTGATTAATAGTGCGGCTATGTAAGGTCACGTTAGTGAAAAAAATCATTGTGGAATTACGGAGTTCGTGGTCACAATACCTAATGATGTGAAGGAAGATGTCAATAGAGGTGTTTTTAAAATTAAAGATGTTCTGCAAATCAAAAAATTATATATGGCTGTAATGGATAAGGGAGAACTAGTGTATAACCCTTTTGGAATCTTAACTAAATGGTACATCTTTTGAGAAACCTGCCTGGGGTTATGTATAATATTTTTCTTTTTATGGAGAATCAAAGTTAGGTGACATCATTTCATCAAACTTCGACTCACACAAATTACGTTAATTTTTACTAAACCAGCATTTTTTTTCCGGACTTGTGACTGCGATTAATAGTACGACTATGTAAGATGACATTAGTGAAAATTCAACGTAAAACGGTGAAATTTGTGGTCACAGTACTACTGTCAATTTTTCACAAATATGTTCGTTCTCACTTAACGAAATGCGATAGGGAATTTTCTCTTTATATTTTCCCCAGAACAGGTATGACCCCACCTTTCCCCTCGTTTTCGCTTATCGTTGAGTTTCGGATCACCCAGTAGATGTGATTTCGCGAATATGAGCACAAGTTTTGAAGTGATATCCAGGGATCATTTTTAACTATTGGAATAGCTGAAGAATATCGAAATTATTTAAGGGGTTGTTTTTTGATTTTCGAATGAAAGAGATTCTGAATCTTACAAAATTTTGAGAATGACTAGCGTAGCTCTTCGAAAAATATGAAGCCCGTTGTGACGGATCTATACGCGACCTTTTACTACTAATCCTCTTGGGTATTCTTTGTTTCAATCACTGCTGCCAGCATCTTTATAGTACATATAGAAGTTTGTTTTTATAAAAGAGTTCTTCATACAAATTGACCACACTTCCAATGGAAATAAATTAACGGTTTCTCTGGGTAAACACTTGCAGAATATTGCAATTCAAAACAGAAAGACCTCTCTTATGCCATTGTGAAAAGGAAACGAAGATAGGCCGAAATTCGTCTTTTTATGTTAAATAAAGTTTATCTTATAGTGTATTGATTTCTTTCTTATTAGATAAATGTGTGTAGTCTGTTAAAATTCCCAAAGAAATGTGGAGAAAAATTGTGTGTTAACTACCGATCATCAGATTTGATAAAACAAAATTTAAAACACTTTAACTACATAGGATGGAACATCATCAGAGCAGCTTATCAGTAAGTTGCTTACACACAAAGTCGGCTTATTAATTGGATCGCTACATCACTTCACCCCTATCAACCCTTAAGGGTCCCGTAGACAGAAATTCCAACTCTAAAACGATGAAAGCGCCCTCTTCTGGGAGGGGGGAATGGGCGTTTCTAAAGGAAAGGCCAAGTACTCATGAGTACTGGTCTTAATGATCGGAGGTAAATAGTTCCTACATAAAAGATAAATTATATGCCTTTTTTTCTTAATTTCTTGACTTTGAAATAAACATTTTTTTCATGCTATTATTTTTCCAAATTTGCACTTACTTTATCCCATTTTCTGATGAGTATGTTCTGACAGCTGTCCTGAGGAAAGAAAATGACGTACCAGAATCATACAAGCATCTTCTACAACAGTTGAGAGAGGAATTCTAAGTTCAAAGGGAGCTCGAGACAGGAAACCCTCCCCCCTCTCTTTCGCCTTCTATTTTTGTTCTTGGAGGGTCCAGTTTACAACCAACTGAAGACTATTTATATGACAACTGACCCCTCTTTTACTGCCCACCCCATGGCAGTTTTCAGTGACATGAAAACTGTGCCCGACATTCTAGTTATACAAAGAAACTGCTTTTTTTACGCTGTTTCGTTTCTGTTTTGAGGAACATCAGTTTTTCATTTGAATTTTATAAAATATAAGTTTTAGTTAAGGCAGAAACTTTTATATATATATTTCTGTACATTCAAAACAATTTTCTGTGATATTCTTCAATATTAAATTGCATCAAAATCCTTTTTTAAACAGTTTAATGACAAGAGAAATTTATAAAATTAATGGAATGAATAGAGAGTGTAATGTGATTTAAATTATTCTCTTTCCTGAAATATTTTCAGGTCAGTTCTTTATTTCCGATTCAGTTCAATAATTTTATTTAAAAACGTTTTAAGACATGTAACAAAAAAAATCTTATATAAATGTAATAAAGTACAGTGGCGTAACTACCAATGGGCTAGGTGGTGCCGTGCACAGGGGCCCTTAAGCTCAGGGGACCCTCACGCCTTGACCACCAAGCAAATCGAGCTTGCGATAATTTCTCCCATAATTGAGGTATAAATATAAAAGATTGTTACATAGCTGTAATCATGGCAACTCCGTTGAAAGTAATTTCGAACCTTGTAAGGAATTCCCCTAAATTCTTTCCTTTGTTTGTATAGTGTTGCGAATTTTACTTATTAAAAAGTTTATATTTTTCAATTTTTTCTATAATCTTTACTTGAAAATAAACATCAAGTTCCATGAAATATCTTATCATAACTATAAAAAAACTACACAGGAAGCTATTTCTTCTTGGTCATTTTATTTTTTATAACAATATGATTCATAATAAGCTATTTTCCTGTTTCAATGTTTCACAATCTGGTATCTGCAACAGACTGATGTAATTTTGACCCCCCTCTGTTTTTTCGTGTGTTTTATTTTAAATAATTATAATAATTTTGTATTATATTTTCTTGCTTGTGTATATTCTTTTTATCATTTCCTGTCTATCACATGTCAAATCGAACCTGGGTAATCACTAAATTCACAAGGAAACTCATATGCATACATGTAAGTAGTTTGTAGCTTTGCTTTCCTATGTTCTGCAGAGCTTGACACAGGGCTGATGTGTGAATCAGCTTTGTATATATATATATAAAATACTAATATATTTTTAATTAATAAAACTCCACCAACATTCTCTTTTTTTTTGCACCAAGGCCTTTGGACACCTAGCTACGCCACTGATAAAGTATATTGAGTATTGGTTTTGGGACCCACACAATTTTTTGGAAGAACAATTTTAGTGTTGGAATTTCTACTATAAATTCAGTTACAAAAAAAAGGAACGAGTCTTACAGTAGTCGCATATGATGTGTAACATCTGACATGTTATCCTGGTAAATACGCAATAGTAACATAAATCCTGAAAAAAATTAATCGGGTATGATTGGAAATAATTTTCTATTGAATAATTTTACCTTTAATGAAAATTTTATTTAATTAACACAGAGTCATGTAATTTTTTATCAAAAATAAATATTCTTGCTCAATTTGGGGAAGACACACACACATAGACTTATGATGACTAAAATATGACACATATACTTGAGATTTCAAAGTATTTAATAAATTCTGAAAAACGTCAATAACAGTACCACTGTTAGTTGTCGATATATTTCGGTTTGTGTTCATTTCGAGCTTGAGTTCATCATTCAAAAAAGCTATGAGTGGACAATTTTAAAGTTACCTGACTGATAAACAGATTTGGTAAAGCAGTAATTGGTTCAGCCGTTGATGTTTCTGAGAGATTTGTGTTCGTTGCAAAAAAAAAATCCCTGCTGCGTTGAGTTGAATTTTGTGCAATTCTTTTTGGCTGTACTCCTCCAGTTTTTAATTTTTTTTCTCACGTTTCTTTTGTCAAAAATCTCGCATACATTCTGCTCTGGATTTACCTGTCTCGGCAAATCACAAAATCGTTTTAAAACTATTGTATTCCAGATTTTAATTTCAATTAACTTTTTTCACCTATCATACTAAATATTTTTCTTATTTATCACACTAATGTTATATTTTTAATATCACAAACAGAAACCAGCAATATATTTTATAAAAAGCAATAAAAAGAATTTAAATCAGCATTTAAAACCGTGGAGGATTATATACCATAATGACTAAAGACGCGAGATTCCCAAGTTCAAAAAAGGTCATGAAGAATACAAAAAAACTGTAAACTCAAGTGTCATTCCTCGCTATCCGATCTTGGCTTAGAACAGGGATGGCCAACTTAAATGACCTAGCAGGACACTTCGGAAAAACATTATAATCCTGCGGGCTGCAAACAAAAATTATATATATTTATATTATATTTAGACCCATCACAAACATTTATTGGAATGAAAATTTAAAACGGAATGAATTATTATCGATTTCATTATTTTTCATCTATACAAGCATAGATAATTTATAATAATAATGCAAGGATCAAATATGTCTAATTCTAGCAATAGGCAACGCGATGGAGTTACAGGAATCGAGTGTGATGCTGCGCTGCAACACCGCACACTTCTAAGAATGTATTAAAACAAAAGAAACGTAATAAAATAGAAACAGTTATGAAGTATATTTGTTAAAAAACACTACATTAAAAACAAAAATATTGTACAAAATAATAGTATTTTGTAATGAATCTCGAGGGGCGCAAAATTATTCAAGGCCGCGGGTTGGCCACCCTTGGCTTAGAATTACGAAGTCTGTCGCAAATAACATATATGGCTCTAGAGCAGTGGTCTTCAAACTTTTTTCAACTCAAGGAACCCTTTGAACTTGAAAGTGTTTTTGTGGAACCCCTAGAACTAGAAAGTGTCTTTGTGGAACCCCTAGAACTAGAAAGTGTTTTCATGCAACCCCATTCCAATCAGAATTTCCCGGGATTTTTGGGGAAAATCTCTAATTCCTCAGATGTCAAACATTCAAATTGGGGAGTGAGTGAGTGAATATTAACGTCACACTGTTAAGCTACAAGAGAGCTTTTGGTAACGGACCTTGTAATTTTGAACCATGGTCAAGTGACGAGGATGACACCTGAGATAGCACCTCATTTCCTAACTACCACACCACACCAAAGGAAGGACGTTTGAGCTCTCAACAGATTTAACGTGCATTGCACCCCTACACGGTGGGTCTTTAGTGGTGCTGGGCTTGAACTTTAAAATTGTGGAACTATTTGCCTGTATTTGTACTTGCAGGGGTGCATTCTTCATAGCGCATTAACTTAGAATTCATTTTGAAAAAAAAAAAGCATTGATGAGTTATCTTGAATAATATATGAAACATGTGAAAATGCAAAATGTAGATACTGCTTTCCAGACAGAAATTTAAAAAAAAATTTCTGCAATGTTATTTCTAAGTTGAATTTTCAGTGAAGGAAATAAAAATGGAATAAAAACATCAGTAGCAATAGTAAATAAATTAATTGAAATTTATATGTTTTAAGAAGAAACTATTAATGTTACTAAAAATATTCTTAAAATTATGGAAAACTTTCTGATTTATTTTAAATCAACGTCATACAGATCGGAATATTTGAATCTTATTTAAAATGCGATGATCAATAAATCCATTTAGTATGTGGAAACTTTCACAGAGGAACAAGAATTTAGAAAAAAGAAATACACACTTTTCTTTCCAATTCCTGAAATTCTGTCCAATATTCTTTTTTCGTTTAGCCGAAAGAAATAATCTTTTTTTGAAGCTGCGACGATGATCCATTTTATTTAATAACTGAAATAAACTGTGCAAAATAAGTTTTAAAACAGCTGATATTCAAATAACTTAAATTTGGAAAAAAACACATGAATTTCGATTTTGGAGATATGTAAGAAAAGAATGTGAAAACTGATTCACTTTATCCTGACGATTCAAGTGCATTTAATAAATATTAATTGTTCATTTTAATTATTAATAAAATATAACTTATTTAGTATATATAAATAATTTTAAGAAAGGTGGAATAAAAAACAGAGGATAGCTTTTTGTACAAAACATATTTGTAGTTATTTTCAAGCAAAGACTCAAACTTTCCTAAGAATGATGTAATTGTAAATAGTATCTTGAATGCGCTATAGATTCTTAAAAAACAAGACCCATTTTGGGGGGGGGGGACATCTCTGTTACACAATCCACCGAAGAGTCATAAATTACCATTTTTCACCAAGGGAACACAGGGGAAATTTCATGTATCCTTCCGCAAGAAGGCAGAGTTACAAGTTTACTTTCCCCTCATTCCAAATATGCAATGCTGACTTATTTAATTACTCGCAAATAAATTAGTTTAAAATTTTTAAAGTATATGCGTTTAAAACAGCATAAAAAATAAAGGATTTCCGCGTTTTTACTTTTTTTATCCGATAATTGAAAATATTTTTATGATCGTTTTAACGCACTAAATGTAAATTTTCAAACTTTTAATAAATATTAAAAAATATTTAGAAATTTTTTTTAAAAATCGAAATCAAGAGAAACATTAATTTTTTTTTAATCTTTAGGACACATTTTGTTTCATACAATTAAAAGCAATACCTTAGACGTAAACTGAATTATAAGAAACTCCATAGGATTAACATTACGCTCGGGTTTTCGTGGTGGCGTGTCAACGGGAGCCTTAAGAAAATCAGCATCGAAATCGAACCATAGGTTTGTAATGACGTCCAGATCACGTTGTTCCTGGACTGAAACCTTCCGATTTAGGAAATGAATCACTGAATACTTGCAAGGTACTTTAATGTACGACGAAAGCGAGTTTAAGGTAGCAGAGCTGCTCTGAAATTCGATTTTCTAATCGGAGTAGTGTCAGGAAATATGCGAACATGGTTATCCTACGAATTACTGCTAGTAAGGTGGCTCGTAGAAAAGAGGAAAATTTAATTGGTTCTCTAAGATTCTTTTTCTTCAAAATACGATTTTTTCCCCTCAATAACTGCACCAATAGGAAAGTTGTGAAGACTTCCTATCTCCTAAACGAAAATCTTGCAAGAGCAATTTTAATCAGATATTTTCAGATCGTGAGTGAGTGATTTTGGGGTTTATTGGCGCAAGAGCCGATTTCGGCTATACTGCGCCAAACATTTGTTTTAATATCTGTGGTCTAGACGGGAAGAGAAAGAAAGAATGAATTGAATGACAAGAAAGAGGGTCGAAAATAGAGAAGGATCACTAGGGTACCCCGGGTTCGTGAAGCCCATGTTTACCAAAGACAGTAAACCCCGTGGGAAAAGGAAAAGATCACTAGGGCACCTCGGGATTGTGACACCAGTACTCACCTAAAGAAGGTGAGCCCCCTGAGGGGTTCAGATCGTGAGAACGCTTCTTAAGTTTTGTATGTGTTACAGTCGCTGAACGAATAATTTCCTAAACTCCCGATAATACTTTAGCATCGAGAGTTGTAGGTACAAAATGAAATTTTATTCTATCACAATTAATGATGAATTGCAAATTGTTTGAATAAATCAGAGATCTGGATCGTTTCTTAAATTGCAGTCGATTTAAAAATAACCCATGTTATTTTCTGCACAGGATCGATCTTGGCTTGAGACATTGTTCAGGTAGGCTTCGAGTGATGAAACTCCCGTTCACTGAGAAGACCTCACTCTTGTATGACATCTCCAGATAAAATTGTAGTGTTGGGCTTTAAAATGGACAGATCACTATTGTGGAAGCCGAGCGTTGACTCCAGATAATCAGGTTTTATTAATTAGTAAAACTTAAAATTAACTAACTTATTTTCAAATTTTAAAACAGAAAAATACTGCATTTACGGATCACGGCAGCTCACCAACTGATCGGTAAATTGCTTTTTAAGGTAAGAACAAGTTCATTTTGCTTTTTATACACAATGCTTGATTCGTAGACCGCACATTTTAGTTGGATCATTACAATAGTAATAGAGAGAAAAAGTATTTTATTTTTGGGTTGGTCAGCTAGCCATTTTGAGTGATATACTCATTTCCCTAAACTTAAGGAGGGGTTTTTTTGCAATGTCTTTTTCTAACAGAACCATATAGAATTTAAATTGTCACACGTGTCATTCCAGATAGAAGTTGATATATGTTTTTAAAAAAAATCAAAAATGGAGACATTCCTTCTTACACTGACAGATAGGACTATTAAAAAATAATTACATGTATGTATTGAAAATGCTGGACATGTACAGCTTTTATCGAATGATTAGTAAACTCATTAACAAAATAGAAGAAAAGTGAATTCAGAAATTCACTGGGCAACAATGAAACCTTTTAAATCATTATCTCAAGAGCTTTGAAAACAACATTGATTAATTAAGCAAGAAATTAACGTACAAGTTACAAAAGATTGCACCAAAAGCATTAAGTAAAAAACTGACCATTTCATTAAGCAAATCTGCAACATTTTAAAAAATATGAAATGAATCTTTGATGAAAAACTCAAAATGAATCAGAAAAGCTTGAGTTTTTATGAGTGAAAATATTTATAACTCAATAGCATTGAACAAATTTAAATTTTTGTTAATGAAAATATAAAATAGTTTAAAAAACAACTTATTTATTAATTTCAAAAGAAAAATGGCATTTATTTTTAAAAGAATTAGACGTAAAAAATTCAAACAATGATTTATAGCAGAAACATACCTCTGCGCATAAGGATTATTAGGAAAAAAAAACACCATAAAGCGTGAAAAGATATCTTTTGATGCTATGATTAAACCAGTACATTCATTTGAAGTCAAGAAACAAATAATTTTTTTTTCAAATGTGGCACTTTTTCACAGTTTTGATACATAAATATTAATGAAGTAATCCTCATATTGTACTTAATTTATTATTTTTACAAAATGTTTAACTATCTTATGAAACAAGTTTTAGAAAATTTAATTAATTCATAGCTATCAGTAGATTTTGAAATGATTTCAAATAACATTTAGATGACATTCAAAACAATGTTCAGTTATAATTATAAGAACTCATACTCTTACAAAAGTTGTGGCTAGAAAACATAATTTAAAAATTTCTTCAATAGAGGAATATGTAGTGGATAAAGATTGGAATGGTCTCTTAAGGTTAATTGGTGAAATGATTTTTTTTAAAACTGCAAAACGAAAGGGAAGCATCTAATTATGAAAACCTGAAATTTCTGTGGTTAATGTTTGTATTGGATGAAAGCAGTCATTAAAATACACCGCTGACCATTAAAATTGCAACACTAAGAAGGAATGATCAAACGAACACCAAAATTACATGAAAGGAAGATGTTGGGTTATATAGATGATGTAGAAGGGAGAAACATTAGAAGCACTACATGAAAGAAAAGTTGCATAATGGATTTCTCATTCGTAAAGTGCTTTGTAAGGTACGAGTTTGCTCAGAATACAGTTATGCCTGGAATAAGAAATGCTTACCAGCAAGTCTGGTCGAAATCCAACCACTGTCATCTGAATTTAGAATCAATGGGCTGCTGAGGGTATTACCGAACGATATGCAAGACCTGAATGCTCTTACAGGACTAATTCCGGAGAAAAAAAAATATTGTGAGGTGGGCCCAGCAAAACTGTACAACCACATCATGGTCCATTAGTCAAGAAATAGGCATGTTTGCAGCACGCTCAGTATCTTCGTATGGTGCAGCAACGCTTGCAGCACCATGAACTAACAGCACAGCAAAAATTATCTCGGCTTCCCTTGACAATGCAGCATAGAGAAAGACGGCGACTTTGTGTTGCCAAATGACAAAGCAGAATACAGGAGTGGCACTATGTCATCTTTTCAGACGATTCCCGGTTTTGCATGCAATATTCTGGTGTCTGTAAACGTGTCTAAAAGCTAAAAGGAGACCACTCGTTTCCTGCTGGCATTCGATATTGGAATAGGGGCCCGGTATCTGGTGTGATGGATTAGGTAGTCACAAGGAACACAACACATAGATATCTATTTCAGATCAATGGTAATTTGAAAGTAGAACGGCACACTTTTGACATTTTGCATCCAGGGATTCTGCCCTATCTTCGAGACCTGTCAAACGCCATCTCCTAACCAATACCACGCAAGACCTCATGTTGTATGTCCTGTTCTAACCTTCCTTGATACATAGAATATTCTACTGTTGCTTTAGCGTGCACGGTCACCCACTGAAAATATTTGGTCCTGTGCTGCTGAGGGATTGGCCCGCCATCCCTTTCGATCTAATAGGTTTAATAAAGAGTAGCGTAGACTTGAAACAGCATGGAATGAGTTGCCCATTTGTCATCCAGTGTGGAAGTTGAAGAGTAAGGTTCCAACACAAGGGTCACTACGACACTATATTCCAAAAAAAAACTAGTCTTTTATCAATAACTCTCAGATTGCTCTAAACATAAATCAAACTCAGAAAATTAACTTATCCCCATTCAATATGACTTTTTGGGGGGGAAATTGTCTGAAAAAAAAAAGTTTCTGCATTTCCTTAGCTAACAACTTGATTCCATCAAAGTGTGTGGAAAACGGAATATTTCAACTTTTTAAAGAAATTAAATGAATTAAGTTATATAGCATATACAGCATTACAAAGGGAAAAAAATTAACAAATAAAAAACACATATTTAAAAATTTCAGTTTCATTAATACATGAATCTTTTTATTGTAAAATTAAAGCCAAATAAACAACATCAATGAAAGCAGTTACAATTCTGAAGACATTTTTTCAATGGTCCTTAATAGTGTTTCAACCTTGAAGATAGCTGCAGCCAGCATGTTTATATTGAAGAAATATAAAATTACAAATATACTGCAAGTTTGAATTTCCAAAAAATTTCATAAAATACAACAAACTATACACAGTTAACCATCTTATTCCTGAAAAATTAATGACATTTCCATGGTCAACATTCATATACCATAAAATCCAGCATATACATAACGCACACCCCCTTTGTTACAAAAATACCTGAAATGTAAATGCATAATGCTCTTATGTTTAGGAGTCATAATCAAGGCAATATCCTAGGCATTTAAAAAAATAGTATATAACTAAAACTACAACATTTCAACTTTATTAGGAATGTTATTTCTTTTAAATAAACAGTATTCCAATCTATGCAATAGGTCTTAATTATTTTATTTTTTGATCCCTTTTTTTATTATGAAGCTATCATTTTTACACCTGGTGCATAGCCAACATCTGTAAATTTTGAACTCAAGAGCGATTTATAAGCCGGATTTTACGGTACTTAAGAATCAATGGAGTTACTAAATTTTCACAAAATTTGCAGCCTTGATGATAAATTTGCACAATTATGCACATTTCCAACTATTCTGAATATATTTTCTTAGTCTGTCATAATCAATATTTCTTTTAATGTAAATGTTGGGAGGACACTACATATATATATATATTAATTTAAAAAATCTATTTCTATTCATCAGAGTATCACAGGCAGCTATGTAAATATGCTTACAACAGACTGAAAAAACAACTAATATAGTTTTAATTACTTTGTATAAATCTCCTAAATTAGCTGAGCAAAATTCATTAAAAATAATTTCTATTACAATACATTCATTATCAATAAATAACAAAAACTGTCTGTTCAACTGATAGCATGTATATCAATTAAATGCAAATACGTATCTCCATGAATATTCCACTGCTAAAAATATGCTAAAATTGTACTAGTAGCTAAAATCATACATAATTATAATATATTTTTATAGAACTGTATGAGGCAAGAGGAATCGCCCCAATTGGTTTAAAGGATCATTCACACCAAAATACATTTCTATTAGGTAAACTGATTACCTACAATCAAGCTCTATGATAACAAGACATGCACCTTGGTTGAAATTCATTAGTTAAAACATACAAAGAGAGAAATCTTTTTCAAGTATTTGGAACCATTAAAAAAGTTTAAAAAGTGCTTGCAGATAAAAAAATATTTTTGAAAAATTTGCTTATAAAAAGGCAAATTCAGGCTAATTTCGTCTGTAACTGTTTAGCAAATGTAATACAGGTTTCTATCGCTGATTCACTTGTAAATTCCTGCATCCTAAATAAGAAACAAAAACACAGCTTTATATTTAAACCAAACACTAATTTTATTTAAGAATACAACTAGTCATATATATTTTGTTTTAACTATGCAAGTTAATTAAAGGACATATATTCTTTGAGTGAAATTTCAATTGATTTCTCTGGCTACTTAATGTTCGTGGTTTTATTTATCAAAAATATAATCAGTAATCAATGTGATATTTTTAACCATTAATCATTTTTATTTATAGGCACAATACATTGTTCTTATACAATTAAAGATTTAACTAATATTTTTAATTTGTAAGCTTCATAACTTAGTTGAATGCTTGACTTGGATGAGATTTGCACCTAAATTCTCATGTTTCTGATTTTGTAAAATAGACAATTGAAGATAGCAAATATATTATAAATTCATAAAATTATAAATTTCAGTTTTTATGTGTGTGTGAGGGAGAATGCAGAAGACAATTCAGGAGAAATCAAATTGAATTCAGTTAATTACAATATATAGTTATTAGTTTTATACATTTTTTACTGGAATATATATTTTAATCACTTTTGTTACAATAAATGCACAAATAGATGTAAAATAAGTCTCATGTTAATTATTGATCAATATGATGCTACTTCCATATTTATATAAAGTGAAACTTTGAATTAATTATATATATATATATATATGAATAGTAAAATTTGTAATTATAATTATATAAGTCTAACTTCTAACATCCTCATATATATCAAAATTCATACATCAAACACCAAAAATAACATAAATATTAATAAAATAGAAATTACATATTCACATACATGCAAATGAAAATAAAAGATATACCTATTATTAGAATAGGTATATCTTTAGCAACATCAAAGGGGGCCAGCCAGCAATAATCTGGCTAATATTTATCTTCACTTCTTTGACAATGAAATTACAGAAACAAACTCAAATTTTGTTTAGATACATTGATGATTTACAACTTTTATCCACAGGATTTAAATTTAATAACCAACTTTGACATAAATAATGCAAAACTTAGACATATTAAACAATTCGTAATTCCAATTTTATGGTTCATTATGGGTTTCTTTGTTAAAGTAATCATTTCCCAATGCAATTCATAATTTTCTGTGTTCAACTTAAGAATGCCTAGACTACTCAAGTGTAGTTATTAACACTCACCTTTTAGCAGCAAATCTCATTTCAGCAGAGAAAAATTGGTATCAATATCAGTAGTTAAAAAAGGAACTGAAATCAAAATACCTACCAATTTTTGAATTTGACAACATAAAATATTCAAAGAAACCTTTGGAATACTGTTAAAGCCACATTTTGAGCTAATTTTTAAAATAATGCATAAACAAAATGAATTTTATGACACATAGCATCAATGAATAGCATCATTTTATGAAACAGTGCATCCTGTACAAATATACTTTATGAAGGAAATTTTACTGTACTCATATATTTTGGTAAGAAAATGATTCAGAGAAAAATTACTTTCATACCGATGTAATTTCAAAAACTGGTAGAACAAAGTAAATTAAAAGTCATATAGATTTTTAAGGTACTACATAGAATTTTTCTTAATGTAGTACCTCTAATAAAACAAACATATTTTGGAACATTTCAGCCACTGCTGTTGTTACTTAACTTTTTTTATTTAAAAAACTGATTTTTATACACTACAATTTAAATTTCAAATGAATGTCCAATTTTTTTGTAAAATCAACTTAAGCTTTTAATTCCTTTATTTTAAGACTTAACTTGATAAATTATGAAGTAGTGCACCAAATTCGAAAAATGATAATAAATTTGAATGAATACCTTTCAATTACTTCGCAGAGTGCAAGTTTGTCAAGGTTTGCTTTCTTTAAAGCACTGATACACTGTGAAGCAAGTTGTTTCATACATAAACTTTTAATTTTATTATGAGAAACACTTTCCCAATCTGGTAATTCCATAGTATATTTCCAAGCAATGAAAATGAATTCAAACACTGCAGGCCAATATTGACTATCCATAAAGTGATGACACATTTCCAAACATTCCTTCTAAAAGAAATAAACACTTCAATGAATAAACAAACTATGCTGTAGCAGTACCAAATATATCAAACTAAGTGTTTTTCATAATTGTGGAAATACAAAATTACAAGTAATGGCAATTTTCACAATTACATTTTTTATTATAAATCATATTCTAATTAAATAGACACAATACAATTTAATTGACAAAAATTTGTCACAAAATCAAATCAACTTTTTTAGCATAAATTATTCTTTATATCCTTTTCTATAACCTCACAAAATTTGAAAGCTCTTAACTTAAGAAATGCAAAATTATGATAGCTTTTATGCTCGTTTTTATTCACATACCTATGGCAAATCAAAACTTTAAACTTGGAAAGATAAAATAACTAGTTTGTCTTCATTTAAAATGCTAAGGCTTTTTTCAAATTGAGCCTAATGCTCTGAATATTCTTTAACCTATTGCTAATAGTACATGTAACAAAAGTAGGTATGCATTTTTGAATCAAAGCAATACTTATATTTTTAAAAATAGTTGGACTCAGGATTTATACATTTTTTAAAAAAAATTTCAATAAGTATTCAAAAAAGAAATATTGTACAAATACCAATCATGTTATTGCAAAACCCATACCAACTTTTGTTGTATATAGTTTGATGTACTTTTTAATCAAATTTAATGCATAAACGTAAATTTTTGTAGGAGTAGTAGCATTTTAAAAATTACTTCACAATTTTTAAGTTTTTTCCTTAAAAAATTAAATGGCTAGCTTTTTATGAAATTTTGAACACAAAATCTGTTTTACATAGTATACACACATAGGAAACAATAAAAAAAATTTCGAAAATCCATAAATTAAAAATGTTTGCATAAATCATACCATGTTCCCTTAATAAAACATTTGCACTACCTTATACTTATTTTAATGCACACAATATAAATATTTACTTTTAGTCATATACAAATATTTTTTATAAGTTATACTAACTTTAAAAACTTCTAAGTGTGTCCTCACTCTCAAAAAACAGAAAGCGCTGTCACGTGAACCCCAAACATTTCTTGGGAAAGATTTATAGATGTTATGCTTCAGCTTACTAAGTTTTTCCTCTGCAGGTGTAAGGTCTGGTTTTGGCAGGAGTTTATTTATAAGCTAAAAAGAATTATTTGAATAAGTACATATGAATGGAGGTTAAGAAAAAAACAGTTGAATATCTGAGAATTGCTTTAAAATTCTTCAAAAGGCACTACATACAGCATTCGAAAAGATTACTGTTAAGCAAATTATCTTTTATCATTAACACACTAGTCAAATTTTTCTCAGCAACTATCCACAGCATTATGCATAACATAACACAATTCAGTTGTGATTCTTGAGTAAAACCATAAATTACATCAGAATCAGATAGTTAATCATTAAAAAGCTTACACAGAACACTATAACAAAAGTAATACATGTTTCTGAGTTAACAAGAAGGGTAATGAAAAACAAAGTGGCATGCAATGTATTCAGAATTAAAAAGAAACCACTAAGAAAATGTCAGTAGAGGAATATGACATTTGAATCGATCATATTTATGTCTAGCAATTATAAAGTTCACGAAAAATATAAAAAATTTTCTAACATAATATTCGAACAAAATACACATGAAGTTTAACTTCTAAAATTTTCATACATAATAGTATTTGTATGCTAGAAATATGCATGAAGGAAAAAACATTCTTTCTCCTTCATAAATAAATATTCAAAACCTGGGTATTATAAATAGTTGAAAATTTTTTAATATAAAGTACAACACAACCACAGTATTAAAAATTTCTTAGCAAGTTACAGAATAGAAAATTAAGTATAACTAGCCTTTGAGGGAGAGGAGATAATTGAAATATGTAACAGAAATATAGAATTAGAATTTGTCTTTCTTTTAAATGATATTTTATTACAAGCAATTTAGAATATATTTTGAAAAAATGAATAGGGAAGCAAACAAAATAAACACAACTTCTAGTTCAGCAAATTGGTAATTAAATCATTCTTTCAACCCATTAAAAATAAATTAAGTAGGTTAGTTTAACAGATGAAAGAAGGAATCCTTTCTTGATAAGATATATAGCATTTCTTTAAAATACACCCATGTCCATAAATTAAGGATAATAATTCAGAATCACAAAGAAATTGAACTCTAAAATAAAAATTTCACCTGTAGAATTATCACACACATCTTGAAGAAGAATATGCAAATTCCAGGAAACCACCAGATGGCACGGATAGTACGTCACAATGACGAGAGAGTAAGAGAGGGGTATATAAGGAATGGTGGCAAAGAAGTAAAATTGTTCACAAGAGCTTTAAAAGCCTTTCAGTGCAATAACAGCATAGTTATGGAACAAAGGAAGCATTTGGATGATTTTTTACGTGGTAGAATTATCGGACTACTGGAATGTGGACGTACCCAGCTGGAAGCATCTGAGGAACTTGGAATCGCCCAGAGTGTCATCTCCAGGCTTTGGCAACGATTCCAAGATGATGGTAATGTGAGTAGATGTTACAGCACAGGTCGCCCTCGAGTTACAACGCCGAATGAGGACCGGTATTTGGCAGTTACTGCCAAAAGAAACAGACGTAGCACTGCATCAGACCTATCTCGTCAGCTTACTTCAGCTACCGGTACAAGAGTTTCAAGCCAGACCGCGTACAGACGCTTAGGGCACATTGGTCTATATGCTCGTAGGCCTTTCAGATGTGTTCCCCTTACCGCAACTCACTGTCGCCTGCGATTAACCTGGAGTAGAGAGCATGCATTGTGGACACCGCAACAGTGGTCTTGTGTGATGTTTTCCGATGAGTCCAAGTTTAGTTTGCAGTCTGATTCTCGACGGACATTCATATGGACAGCGCCAGGTACCCGTTACCACCAATTGAACACCATTGAACAACACCATTACGGTGGTGCAGGATGGCTCATTTGGGGAGGAATTATTCTTCGTTCCAGAACTGACCTGCATGTTGAGTGTAACGATGACAGGCCACATCCATCGGGATGTCATTCTGGAACAACATGTACGTTTGTTTCGGGGCGCCATGGGTGCTGAATTTCTGTTTATGGATGACAACTCCCATCCTCACCATGCAAACATTGTAGACAAATGCCTTCAATCGGAGGATATCACACATATGGATTGGCCAGCATACTCAGCGGACTTGAATCCAATAGAGCATGTGTGGGATATGCTTGGCCAACGAATTGCAGCCCGTCAACCCCCTCCCACCTGTCTACCGGAACTTCGTAGGGTTTTGCTTCAAGAGTGGTGTAATATTCCCCAAGATCAGATTGATAATTCGATACTCAGCATGCATAGGCGTTGTAAGGCCTGTATTGCATCGCGTGGGAGATATACTCCGTATTAGCCATCATACTAACCATGTTATACTGGTTTTTGTAAATTAGTTCTTTTTTAAAATTTGCTCCAGGGAGTAAAAATTGCAATTTTCATTAATTGAATCAAACATATAGCATCTGTTTTGCTCTTTACCTTTTATTTAATAAATAGACTTTACAAAAAAGTCAAATTTGTTATACTTCTGTCTCTTTCTTTGCCTGAACTTCATCATCCTTAATTTATGGACATGAGTGTACTGATTGTAGTAGTGCTAAGATATGAAATACAAACAATTACAATATCATAGAACATTTAAATTTATACATGATATATTTCACTTCATTTGAGTTATAACTTTTAATCCTTGAATGCATATCTTTGCCAACTGTCTATATTCCAGTTCCACTTAATGTTATTCAAAAATCTTAGTGCATGCATTCTGAAATTACATAGATAACCAGACAATAAATCATGTGTGAAAGAAAAACTTGACATTAAACTTTGGCTGGTAAGTTATATATATTTTTTAGCATTTGAAAGAGGTGGATGATAAAGTTCAGTGAGTTACTTGAAGAAATAGTTTCAATTTTCGAGTTTTGTTTGTGGATTAATTTATCTAATTTTTAAAAAATCACTCTTCTCATCTGTTATCAGGTAAGCTATCAATGTTTGACGTTGGATTTGAAAATTTTATTGGATATATGCCAGATTTTTGGAAAATACTGGATGTTACTAAAAATGCACATACAAATTTTTTACAAAATAAATATTCAATAAAATATCTGGAATTATGTTTTTTTCTTTTACATAACCTAAAACAACATTCCTTAAAAAAAAAAGACTTTAAAATCGAAAACAAAAATCATGCATTTAAGAGCTAAATTCACTTATGAATAATACAATACATAGGGATATTCAAGACAAATAATAACCAGAATACAATCATTGTTGCTTTTCATGTTACCAAATATAATTTACATTAAATTTAGCATCTAACAACTCAACTGTGAATATTTAAAAACAAAAAGGAATTAAAAATACTTTCCAAGTAAGTTATTTCTCATCAAATTGGATAATAAGTTCATATGCCTACGATCAATAAGGACAAAGTACGTTTATTAAAATAAATTTTTAACTACTAACTACCAAGGTCAAAAATCAAATTTCAAAATAAATCAATGAGAAAATTGTCATCTCAAAAATATAGTATTTGAACTTCATCAAACTTCATTTGTTTACTCGATTAGAAAAATAAGACTTCATAAAATATTAAATAGCTTAAGTGTTTTTATCAGTCTAGTTGCCTTTTATTCGAAAAACAATGTCGTGTATTTTCTATAAAACTGTTTGTATCAATCTGTTTTACCTAGCATTTTTATCTTATTCATCCAAAATGCAACTGTAGAAAAAATAATATTAAAAAAATCAAATTTAATCAATAAATAACATCAAGTACCAAAGATGTCTGAATTTAGAAGTCAACTATCAGAACTAAGGAAATCGCTATTTAGAGTTGCCATGACTGGTAATAACTACTGCAACTGGCAGGATATGCTTGTAATTTAGTCAAACGTAATTTATCTGAAATTAGCATCTGCTGTTGATGTAGAACAGTATAGGCTGGCACAAATTGCTCGGCTACAGATATTAATTCTCTTGCAAGGATTCTTAATGTTGTAGGGTTATCTACGATTGCTATGAGCCCAGCACACCTATCCTTACAATTAGTGATTGTGAAGTTTAAGCAAGTTTGATTTGTCTCTCCTAGGCATATGAAAAGATATTCTAAAACTTGCAGCCTTGCATTACAATTTTGACTCATACACTTGTACATCAGGGTTTTGAAATTGTGTTGCACTGTGTAAATCACCAAAGTTTACTTCATACTGCAGCATGTTGAACTCCTTTACCTTTTTTATTGTAGTGCATTTTATTTTTTAAATAATGTTGGAAGAATTAATTATCTTATATGCAACTTCCTTCTTTCCCATGTGTGTGTAATTGGAAAGATTCTCACTACTTTTCTAAATATCTTTTGCAAGTGAAAATTCAATGTAAAAAGAGTTTAATAAGAGATAGAAATTGACTATCGTCACATAGAACATTTTTGTTTATCTCTCCTTGTTCGGAGGCCTCTAAGCAGAATTCCTTCTCTATTTTTTGTCTTTGGTGTCAATTGATTTTTTTTTTCAATGGAGTTTTCTTAACTTGTTAGAACAGACATGCACTTTTTTAAAGTTATTTAAGAGATATTTCATTTGCATTTAAGTGGTGGAATGATTAATGTATTTATAGGTGAGTGGATACCACCTTATTCCCATCTCTCTTTAAAACCAAAACTGATTTATGCATAAATGGGTAGCCTACTTGCACAGTGATCAGAGGAAGGGATAAAAATTTCAAAGTATTTTATAAGCTCATAAATACATTTAGAAATGATCCAAAGCCCAAGCAATAAGATTTAGTAGATCAATTTTCATGTTTGAACAAAACATAAGTTATAAAGCTCCTTAAGAAAATCAAAAGTCTTTAATATTATTAATGTCTTAAAAGTCAATAATTTTGAAGACTTGTTATCAATTAATGATATTTAGAAGGAAATGGTTTCAAAGGCAGTTTTAAAAAAATTGTACACCTGTAATCACGCCTTGCAACAAACGTGTCACAAAAAGTTAAGCAAAAATTCAGTATTTCATGTTATTCAATATTACATATGAAAATATTCTCAAAACAGACAAGTGACCAATGCATGTTCTTTAAAAGCACAGCCGTGTTCAGTGGGGGAAAGAAAAAAAACAGTTGTAAGGAGGTGCAATCTATGCTTTAAGATGCCTTACATCATGGGTGTCTAAACTATGATTGCTCGTGCAAAATAATTTTTTTTCTGGGCCACACATAGAATATTTTTTTTAACAAATTGAAATAAAAATTAAATTTATGTAGTTTTAAAATAAATTAACTTATTTTTATTATATATTTTAAAATTTTGAATTAGACATGAATAGGTACACATTTATTTCAAATTTGTATAAGTTATGTTTCATTTAGTTTGGATTCCATAAAGATGGAAAAAAATCAAGTAAGTGAGATGAATGAATTTGTGTTGAAAAAGCAAATCGGTATCGGGTTCAATAGACGAAGTTGCAATTTTTAATGCATTTCAAGTTGTTTGTCAGTGATCTTTGTCCTATTTTTGTTTTTTGTATGCTTCATTCTTGGAAAATAACTGTTCACAAATATAAGTACTGCCAAAAGCTGAAGACATCAATAAAGCATGAATGTGAAAATGAGGATATTTATCGTGGCGTTGGTAATCTTTCTGAAACTCAAGTTTAAAAACCAGTGGCATAACATACACCCCTGCACTGTGGGGAGGGGGGCAAGGCTTCAAGGGGGCCCAAAGCGTAACTGATGCCCTTCATGTAGATTTCCTCAAAATTCACTTTAGATTTTTTTAAAATCAAACTTTTAAGCGATTTTCCAATTGGCGATCTAATGTTATTCAAAATCAAAATTTTAATGAGCTCATTAGATATCTTTGATCCAATAACCAAATCAAAAAACATTCTGTTTGATGTACTGTAATCTCCGTGACGAGGTATACTTTTCTTTAGTGTTTTTTTTCAAACCTAAATTACTAACAAATAAAATGTCAGATGGAGAATCGGGGATATAATGATAGGAATAAAAAATTCATCTCTGTTATTATTATAGTATACTTCACATTAGCTGTACAGAGAGAAAAAAAGACGTAATTTACTTTCTACCGAAGTTGCAGAGTAACTAATTGGCAACTTTAGTTCCTCCTCCCCCTCATGCATTTCATTTTCATTTAGTGAAGTCGTAAATAACGTACATCTGTTATGCTTTTTTCACGTGAAATAGTATTATGATACTTGGAAAACCATAAATATTTAAATAATAATTTGGTCAGATTTATGTGTATTTAATCAAATAAAGCATAATGAGAAACGTTTCACAAAATTGCTTTTAGAACAGACATCACTGTGTTCCTTTTCTTTTAAAACATATCCATCCTACTTCTTGCTTTCATTATTAGAACTGCATTTTTTTTATCGGAATTTAATATTCTGGTTCAAAAAATGGTATTTTGTCAATAAGACATGAAGAAACGTGGCCCTAAAATGAGTGGAGTTAAAAAACTTTGAATGTTTCCCAAAAACGAAAAATTTGAAAGGAAAAGGAGTATAATATTCATAGTAAATGTGCAAAATTGGATAGATTTTTAATATCTGCAAGTACATAATCTTATGCAAGTACTAGAAAAAAATGTAATGCTTGTGCACCTGATGAACAAATCATGGAAGTGAAAATTAATTCATAAGAAAAAATACAGTTTCGGACACTTCGGCTAAAAAGGACACACTATCTAAAGAAAAGGAGTTGTAAGATGAAAACTGAGAAAAACAGACTCGAATAGATTTTGCGCTTTATGTAGGTGCTCATATAGATACAGATTTAAGGAAACAAATTTTCTTTTAGTCTGTGTATTAGTAATAGTAGTTGTGTCTTTATCTTAGCACGCAGAATGTATCAGTTTTTCATTTCTTTTTTCATTAAATCATTTTTGCAGCATACAAAGAAATCTCTTTTTCAAGAGTGGCAGTATTTATGCTAGAAAATAATCGAACTTTAGATCAAGCTCATCCCGGGATTTAGAAACAAAGAATAAGGTAAGCGATATTTTTTTTCTTTTGCAAGAATTTGAAAACGAAAATTATTTTACAGTTTTCATGTCTTTCTTAATGTATTGTTTTTATTTAAGTTACCAGGTTATCTTTCGACTGCTGTCAGAGATTTTCCATTTTAATAAATACCATAAATACTCTCTAATGTTAAAGGTTATTTACTTCGTTTATTCAGACTCAGGTTGATTTTGTATTCAGTTATAAGTTTAATGTTTAAATATTCTTGGACGATGTGTATAGGTACATTATGTTTGGTTTTGTAATCTTTTGTAAGATCCTTTGCTCAGGGCCCAAAACCTGACCTTGCGAGGAAGCGGCCCTATTATTTTCCGTTATGCCACTGCAGTTATAAAATAGTTCATTATTCTTTTTAAACAATTTGTATAGCTTCTACTAAAACAGTGAACACAGACTTTTTCTACTTCATTTTTGTTGGTATCACTACAAACCTGTTTTTATTTTAAAAGCTATGGAAAAAAAAACCAAGCTTACTTTTATTATTTTCAATACTTCAAATAAACTAAATAAAATATTTAAAAAAAATTTTTCAAATTTTTTTTCATTGTTTATGTACAAAGTAGTAGATGCACGCAAGTATATTTATATATGTATGCATAAGATCTGGCTTGGGGCCCAAAACCTGACCTTGCGGCAGGGGGGGGGGCAATTATTTTCCGTTACACCACTGATAAAAACATTCTAAAATTTTTCTTTCATTTGAATGTCACTTTGCAGTTCAATGAATTCAATTTGATGATTTGAAGGTAATTTATTTCTAGAGAAAACGGGGCAGAAAATATATTGAAATACTCTGCGTTTTTTCGAAAATCCTGAGAGTGAGTGAGAGAATATTAACGTCGCACTGATTAGCAACACGAGGGCTTTTGGCGACGGTCCACGTAATTTTGAACCATGGTAAAGTGACACTGACGACACCTGAGCTGGCACCCCCCTCTCCTAACTACCACACCACACCAACTGGAGGACGTTTGAGCTCTCGACAGATTTAACGTGCATCGCTCCCCTACACGGCGGATCTTTAGTGGTACTAGGATCGAACTCATGACACGCTAGCCATGATCCGATGCCTAGACCACTCGGCCACCGCGGCCGCTCGAAAATCCTGAAGTCTTCTTTCAAACTCTTCAATTAAATCGAAAATTAATGCAACATATTTTGTGCATACCTTTATTTTTTTTAAATAAAAATGTGTAAATTGAAATATTTTCATAATTTGCATTTGAGCCACATGTGTCCTGTGGGTCGCACTTTAGACAAGCATGCCTTACACAAAAAAAATATGAAAGTTGGACAACAATGATGAATGAAACAATTAAATTACTTATAAGTTACTATCATTAGCTGAGATTTAAATTAAGATACAAAAATGCAAGATGATTATTTTTTAGCATACCTTTTAAGGCATATGTACACATTATGTAAATGTTCTCAGAATTGTAAAAGTCTGGTACTTTTTTCAATACAAAAACTGCTATTAATTATAACTGTAAGTACAAAGTTTGTATAGCTAAGTGCATTGAATACACCAGTAAAAAAAAAAAAAAACAGCCTGGGTATCTTTGTTTAAAAAAAAATATATTGGCAGTCATAGAGACTGCCGATAGAAGTGAAAATTTAGAACTTTTAGTACTAAAATTTGAAATTTCATAATGTTTGAATTAAAATTATCAACATCAAACTGGTTTTCACATCTATTGACACTCCGAGCAACAACTAAATGCATGTTTATATGGTTTTTTATTATTCAAATATACAACGGGCTGTACAAGATCATGACAAAATATAAATACAATTCAATTGAAATAACAATTAATATACAATTATATTATTTATGGATAGTATTTGCATTTACTTAAATTTCAATGTACTTGATTTTTAACATTATTTTAATTGTTTGCATCATTGTCATTATTAATTTCAACAATACTTAGACTTTTTGTATTTTCAACTATTTCATTTTATTCTAAAAAAGATACAATAGGCTTATGGTAACTACAGTAAGAAAGGGAAATGTTTTATTCAAATTTATCTAAGTATCGCGTAAAAACCACATCGATCGTTGTTTTATATTTTGTAGTACTAAGTTTTCGATCATTGGACATATTTAAATTGTTTCATTTAGAAATTCAATAAGTGGTAGATTTTTATCATCTGCAAAGTTAATATTGAAGTCTCCACTTAAAGTCATCAGTACACTATCATATTTTTCGCCAAATCTTTTATCGAGTATTTCAGAACCCTTTTTTTGTATAAATGATCAAATTTTCGAATAAAAATTGTTGTATCTGTCTCGGGGTGTTTGTGGGACCCCAAAAAATCCCCTGAAACTTTTACAGACTTACTACCGACATTTTGGAGTTTCGAGAAGGGGGGGGGGGGAAATGAAAAATTACAATTATGAAGTATTGAATGACCTAATTATAAAAGTTTTCACCACACACACTGACCTAGCGTTTTCTGCTTTCAAAACAAACAAAATTACCCAGATCAAAATAAATAATTCATTATTAATCCTACTTCCTTTTGAACGACGATCCCCGGAATTTCCGGGTATTGAAGTTAAAAATCCCCGGAATTCTGGGGTTTCCCTGGAGCACAAACACCCCTGCTGTCTCATAGATTTTCCAGGCGAAATATAAACGGCAACCATTAATATGTATTGCCCATTCTCGGAATCGGAAATGAGCAACCATATTTTGAATATATCAGAAACATTAACACCAATGCTTCTAGTGAATTCAGTATGTATGTCCATATGTGAAGTAATGAAGTGTGACGTATCTTGAGTATTGTGATAAATAGCTATGCCTGCTGCTGGAATTTCGGGTCTTTCATAACTTCCAACAAAGTTGAAATTCGGAATATCAAGTGGTTCTTCATTTTTTCTGACAAAAGCAGATTTTTAGGTCAGCTGCATGCATATGCAAACTTTGACAATTGAATGAAAATATCGACAATTCTTTCTTGTTGGAGATGAATTCTAGAAAAGTTTTGGTGACCGTTTGTAGTGTATTGTTTTGTAACCTAACGTTAGATCCTCTTGATGACTTGTTGATCGTTTATGATGTTTATCTGTTTCTGAAGCATTTAAAGGTGTTCCTGTTCTACCAATCCAAGGTGGCCAAGTGGTCTAGGCATCGGATCATGGCTAGCATGTCATGAGTTCGATCCCAGTACCACTAAATATCCGCCGTGTAGGGGACGATACACTTTAAATCTGTCGAGAGCTCAAACGTCCTCCCGTTTGTGTTGTAGTTAGGAGAAGGGGGTGCCAGCTCAGGTGTCATCCGCGTCACTTGACCATGGTTCAAAATTACGCGGACCGTCGCCAAAAGCCTTCGTGTTGCTAATCAGTGCTGCGATGTTAATATTCAGTCACTCACTCTACCAATCCAAAATTTCCAGCTGCTGCTAACATTTTCTTGAGTAACCAAAAATAAACCTTGAATCCTCGTTACTCTTGTTAAAGCTACGTAAACTAATTCTCTAGGATGTTTGCGATCGTATTCATAGACAATAGCATCTTAAGTACCTTCCTGTGATTTATGAATAGTCATTGCCAAAGCAGAAATTAGGGGGAAATGTTAAGGATCTAAGCAAATATGAAAAACGGATATTTAAAATAACTCTAATTCTCTGGCAATATTTTTTCGTAAATTTCTTATTATTAAATCGAATGATATAAAATTATAGATAATCATTTTGCAAAAAATAGAGGAGCATATATTTTATTTTTGACAATTTAAATTAATAAATAATGATTTAGAAATATTAAATTTTTAAATAAAATAAAAATCCATTCAATTTAACTTATAAGATATACACAGCACTATACGTCAGCTGTATAGCTACAAAAAAACTGCTATAAGCATGTCGGTGATGCGAACGCTCGAGATTTCACCCATCCAAAAAGTGTCTAAAGCGAATAACACACTGCACATGCGCCAGTCAGAGCATGTCAGTGATGCGAACCCATAAGATTTTCCCCAACCAAACAGTGTCCAATGCCGCTAAAGAAGTTTTCACTTCAAAAACAGTAAGCTACAATTTAATACATTTCCCAGCACTTCAGCCTTTACTTTATGTACATTTTGATCATTTGTGAGGGTAAATGGTCACCAAGAAAGCCTTTAACTGAATCTAATATAATACATTTTGGATAAATGAAAAGCACACAGGTGTCAAACTTTGGAATTGGTCCAGTACACTCATACATAACCATATTAATTCATAAATGTACATACATGCAATTAAAATTAAATACTTCCACAAAAATTTTAAACTTCTATTCCATACATATTTTGAAAATGGTAAGTGTGGGCAAAATGTAAAAAGTTTCTGTTAAAATTTTTAAAAAAAATGAAAATTAGAAAGTGCCATTTCATTATGCCAACCCCCCCCCCCATCAATCCACAACCCCAAAAAAAAAACCCACACAATAACTCTTGCTTTTAAAACAATCTGTGGCCATATAAGCTATATAATTACATTATTAAAGACTACTATAGGATTAAAGTCATATCAAGCATTCATACATATCACATGCTATTTTAATGAGCCATAATGGAAACTCAAATTTCTGGAGACATCAGATGGCATATTTAGGCCATTTTTAGCATTATTTATATACAAGAAGATTTTACTCCTGTTTTCTTTGCCATATTGTTGCTGGCTCTCATAATATTGTGCATGTATATATTAGTGAATTAATAAATTATTCTACAGAAAAATGGGAACACATATGGCTTATAAAAAATGTCAACTATAAATATACAACAAATTATAAAATGAGCAAACCTGTTCTACTTCAGGAGATAAACTTGCAGCATCAGTAATAAGCTGAACTAACTGTGCATGACTAAGAGCTTTCAATCCATTTGACAAGACCAAACCTGGCTTTACAATTTCCAGATGTCTTCTCTTCAGCTACAAAATTTTATTAAATTTAAAATACAATAAAGCATCCCACACTTTTCTTTAATAATCTCAGTATACTATGTAAGCAACAAATATTACTAAGCAAATATTTAAAACAAAAATGTAACAGAAAAGCCAATTTTACCTCATATTTATTTAATATGCTAAACTAGAATTTTAAAATTATTTAAAACTTATAGGCTTCAAATCAGATTTTCTCAAGTAAGCATATAGTGGTTAAAATTACGTAGCTGTTATTTGAAAAAAATTTAAACAATTAATTTTACAAATTTACGACAAAACAAATGATTATTTATTAATGCCACATTTCAAACAACACAAGGGTTACTTGCAACAGATATGGCAGTTTTGAGTCAAGTGACAAGGACGACATTTGAGATGGCACACGCACCTCAATCTACAAATTTCCAAACCATTTTGAGATTCCACATGCTTCAGCCTTTCTGTATGGCAAGTGGCCCCCAGACCCAACAATAATGTTGGCCATAACACCACTTGGGTAGAAAATTAGAGCCATCATGAACTATTTATAGTAGATTGTTTCAGAATTTGCTTTTTTTAAAAAAAATCTCAGTGATGTGGTAATTAGCATTCTGTAAGATACTATCCTGATGATTTCATCAAGAAAACTGATTCTTAAGCTCAAGTAGCTTTTTAGCTCAAACTAGCCACAGCAAGTAGTAAAGTAGCAAACTAGCCAAATATTTGCAAAAAATTATAGCGTAAAAAATAACGTATTTCTTATATATAAATAGAACAAAAGGACAAAGATAGGAAAATATTGGGCAAATTTTAAAATGTAAATTGTTCAGTTGTAAAGGATCAATATTTGAGCTACACTACAGACTGAAAGGTAACATCTAAATTTCAATTTATAAAAGAATTACCACATCAGTGAGCCTTTCAAATGGTACATGAGAATTAATTAATCAGCCAAATATTTTGATTCATATGAATTAAATTTTGAATGCAGTAACTGTATGACTCATGTTATTGCAAAGTCATAAGCCAGGGGTTGGCAGACTTTTCCAGGGGGCGGGCTACTTCTAATTATTTCAAGGAGTTGCGGTCCACCCAGTGTCAGTGGGGTCCACAGGTGCAAAGGAGGGGGGGAGGGGAGTGGTAAACGGGTCCGGACTCTCCATCATAACCCTACATTTTTTTCCAATTCATTATAGTCCCATGAAAAAATAACAAAATGTAATTAAACATTTGATAATAGTAATTTTTTATTTAATAATGTTACTTATTTATTCAGTAATTTATTTTTTGCTGTTTTTGTTCCCGACAATCGACAAAAAAAATTAAAAAAACATGGTAAGCTGTGTATTGGGGTATGATACGAAAATGGTAGACCTTCAACCCTCGACCCTTTAAAAATTCTTGTGTGTGCTACTGCCGAATGCCGTAGGTGTGGTGGAGGTAAGGAAAAGGTTATATTAATGACTTAATAAAAAGTGCAGAATAGGTACTTATCTACAGAACCTAAAATAGAAAACAACACTTTTAAAACCTCGTTTATAGCAAAATGCAAGTTAAAAACTTAATAGCTCCAAATATAATTATATCAAATACATTTATTATGAAACAATTCAAAATACATTTAAAAAAATAAAACATATTTATCTAAAGCTAATTTCCGTTGTTATAGTCAGTAGAATGATTAGTCTGAATTTTGAATTTCCTTCAATTTTCTGTATATAACTACTAGCTGGTAAAATCTTTAGGTGGTCACCCCAAAATGTCTTGGCGGTCTACCAGTCGATCGCTGTAATGCCCACCCCGGTCATAAGCAATTCAGAGATGAAATTAACATATAAAAATCTTTGAATAACATATTTTTGATGCACAAAAAAAGCCACTTAAAAATGCTGTTAATCCTTTTTTGAAGAAATTACTTTTTTTTCAAATATAAATATCATCTAAATTACCGAGGATGCCAGATTATATAAAAGAATTTTCTTAATGTTAATTTAAGTGAAGATCATATTGCAATATCTAGAAAATTAAACATTAAAAACATGTTATAAAACTTACACGTTTACAAGAAATAGTCAGTTCACTGATATCAGATTCATTAAATTTCAATTGACAAGGCGAATCATTGAGTCGTTTCCTAGGAGATGATCTTACAGGAGTTGTCTTAGGGGGTGTACCAAATCTCAAATGAAAGGGAACCTTTTTAGGTGACTTGGTAGGCGTTTTAAAAAAGACTGGATCTGGAGCATCTGAAATTAATAAACAAGGGGTATTATTAATATTGGATCATTAAAATAATGAAACTAAATTCCCATACTTGATTGATTTCTATACTTTCAAATCTACTTTATATTTCCTGATATGTTTTTCATCTTTTAAAGTTAAAATATTTGACAGCATGGAAAACTGGTTATAATCCATTTCAGCAAAACTTTGATTTAATTTATGAAATAAATTTTTCAAACAATATGTTAGTTCTTTTATTTAAAAAAAAATTACTTTCCTCTCTTCCCCATTCTTGAGCTTTAAAAAAATTATTAATCTTAGAATTTCTAAATTGGATATTAGAAGGTAACTTGACAATTATATTAGACAGACATTTATGAAAAGGAGAAAGGCTATTGGGAAAAAAGGTCTGTGTCCATTTATAGCTAAATGTTGTCTTGTGCTATTGAGTTCATAATATAATCAGCTAAATAAATTTGGGTTTGAAATCAATAAAAAATGCCTTGATTTTGATATACAGGCAAGTATTGGTAAGTAAATAATTTAACTGTGCAAAGTATAAAACCGTGTAAATTATATAGAATGATTAAGATGAAAGTACCATAGTTATAAGTAGGTAACTTTTTATGAAGACCACGTTGTTGAATAACAGTTTCATCAGGAGAAATAGGATTACGTGAAGCTAATTCAGAAAATCGAACAGTTGCACCCTCACCTAAAAAAATAAAGCAAGTTGTTAAATACTTAAGAAACAAAATCCCAATAAAGCAAGGGAATCTACACTGGACAAACTAAACATACAAAAGTGAGAATAGCTTTCATACTTGTTTCTGTTATAATTATGCATTATTTTTCCATCATGCATCATTTTATTGTCTCAGAATGTTATCAAGACACAAAAATATAAAAAAAGTATTTTAGAAATTACTTGGAAGTTCTATAATCTTTCATATATTATAATTTTAAAGTGCTTGAAATGAAATATGTATTCATTGAAAAACCTTAATTTATATCTCGGTAATATAATGCACAGCTTTAGAAAACAGGTGATTAAGTTTAATATACAAGAACATTTTAAAAGGAGATTTTGACTAATACCAAAAACACACATTTGAAAATATGTTAACAAGAAACTTCTAAAATTTTACTATACAGGGAATACAAACCAGTTCCAACTATAAGAATTTCTTGAAGAATATTCCGTCGCCCAGCAGCTCCAGCCATATTGTATCTAAAATTACAGAAAAGGGCATAAATTTCTTTAAAAAGTGTAGTCCAACATATCTTAAAAGATTTTTTTGTACATGACAATTGAAAAATTAAGAGAAATTTCCCTCTAATAAATGCTCTCCCACCTTGGCACATAGAATTTTTTTTATATTAGAATAAAGGGGTATACATTTTCTACAGAAACTTATAACCTAACTGCATTAAAAATGCACAAAGTGAATTGCCTTCAAATCCACAAAACATTTACCCAAATAGCATCAAATAAATACTTTTTATTTTTTCATATTTCAGAAAAACTTTGAGATTGGGTAGATAAATTATTTACTATACATCTCCTTAAATGTGAAAACACAGTCACAGTGGAAGAGATTCCATTTAATTACACATTTTATCACTTAACATTCCTATAAATACATTAAAAATTTGAAAAAATGTACCATGCATTTTTTTTAAAAAAAATCATCTTATACATTAGAGCAGGAGCCAGTGACCAATGGCATGCGTGCCAGAATTGGCACATGGAGCAATTCTCAGTGGCAAGCCACCACTCTACTAAATCGCTCTGTCTCTCCTTTCAGCCCCTCATACATCTTTATATAAAGGTTATTTTTCACTTTCAATTCTCTGCCATAAGAGGATTCTTCTGAATAAGCCTGCCTGTAGTTTGTGTGCTTTATGTAAAAGAAAACATCTTCCGTTAAAAAATTTGACTTATTATATAAGTGATAAATATTTGACAAATAAAAATTATTGAGTAATACTTGTAAAATGAAGAATCACTCAATTATGGCTCAGTGAATTAAAAAAGAAAGTTTGGCCTTTACTTACCATAAGTACTTTATTCTTATATATGTACAATTTTTATTATACTACAATACTATTAAATTATATTATATGATTATTATCATTATATAAAATAATTATTAAATAATACTATATGAATATATAATAATTATTACTATATAAAATATCACATATGAATATTATATATAATAACTACAATAAAATTATAAGATTATTGTATACTGCATAGTATTACTATTAGTAAATATGATTTTTTTTTATTATATTGATATTCATTATTTATAAATCTTGGTTAGTTTCAATCTCTTCCTATATTCTTCATTTGAACTAGATTTTAATGATTTCAAATGAAATAGATTTTAATCTATTTCAAAACAGTTCTTGAATTTCATTCCAACAACATGCACTGCTTGGTGTGATTCTTTATCGTGCCATGCAGCATTTGGCCCCTTGCCCTGTGACATCAAACAAGTTCCTTAATTTGGATTGGAAATATATTCAGTAAAAAAAACCATTGTGGGTTAATTTGACAAGTGAATCAAATTTCATGCCCTGTTAAAGAAATATATTATTTGTGATAACTATATTTTTTAGCCAAATATATTTCCTTGAATATTTTAAATTAATAAATACTGTAACTTGGTTTATAATTCAAGCAGTTTTTCAAGGCATATTTTTTTATACAGAGAACTTCATGCTGTTACTTTTAAGATTTTCTTTCAAATGTTCTACCCAAAATCATTTGTAAGAGTACAGCAAGTTCATAAATTAATACAAATAATGAGCGCTTTCATCAGAATTTGAGAATACCAATTGCAATAATTCTATGGTGCATTTAGTATTCTTTGAATATCCCTCAAAAGAATGAAGCTGCTTCAATTAAAAGGATTTACCTTTTTGTGTAGTCAATTCAATGTTGATGTTGTAAATTGTTAACACTGCTTGATTTTAAATGTTATTAAATGACAGGCCCATATAAATGCCTAAACTCAAATGAAATTTTTAGGTACAATTTTATTTTTTTATATACTTACAACTTATAATAAAAAACAACTTAGCACTATGTTATTGCACATTATAAAATCTATTGTTATCAAAAAGAGAACAAAAGGAAGGAAAGATAAACAATAAAAGGCAAATCATGAATAGGAATAACAATTTTTTAGAAGCAGGAAACAGTGATATGTCAATGTAAATTGTACAAATAAAAAAAAATTAACTGTAAAAGAGAATTAAATGTAGACATTGTGTATTTAACATAGAGTTATGTCTGAAAGTGTAAAATATTATAGTTTTAATTTTCTCATTGCATACACTTGCTTCTGAAAGTCTGTGTACAATCAATCATTTATGCTAAAATAACTATTAAAATCTCGCTTCAGAAAATTAACATATCTGTCAGGGATTCTTTAAAATTTCCTTATTGAAACAACAAAATTCACCTTAACATGAAAAAACAAGAATGACTACTAAATAATCACCAACCACTCCTGCCAAAAGTTTGTGCACATTTTTTTACAAAATAAATCATTTCAATTGCTAATTTTCTGCAACCTTCACCCACAAATACTGCAAGGTAAGAATTGAATTTATTCACATACTCATGTTTTCTATGCAGTAATATAAGTTTTTGATAAACACAAGAAAAATGTCCCTAAATACACTTATTTTCCGAGACAATCTACGATAGGCTTTTTGAAGAAACTATATAGCAAAACATTTAGTAAGCAAAAAAATACAGTGCATCAAAAAAAACTGCAATTTTTTAACATTTGAAACAAAACAACTAGCAATTAAGAACAGAGAACATGAACAATTCAAAAATATTCTACAACTCGATGTATCAGAATAACCAAAATAAACAGCTTATCCCAACAAAATTGGCATTGAACTACAAATTTGCCAAATTCTGTAGGTATGCTACCTCTCACTCCAGCCAAAATATTAAACAAAAATAACAGCGACAATAAGGACTAAAATTTCAATAAATATAAAATATTTGAATAATAGAAATGTTGAAAAGGTTTATCACAGAAGATATTTTGAATAAAAGGAGTATGCATGTATTCTATAAATATGTAACAAAACAAAATTAACAGATATTATAAAATGTAAAAATTAAAAAGTAAGCATTATGAAATATTACGGCAAAAAGCATGGAAAGTAAAAAAAAAACTATATTGATTGTATTCATACAGCAATTTTTAAGCATGGAATGGTATCCTGGGGGAAAAAAATCTACAATACAAGAAAATCCAGTTAAATTTTACCATATAAATGCACAAATTGTGTCCATAAAAAGGAGAACTATTTATTAATATTCATTTTATAAGTTCTGATATGTTTCTTATAAATAATTAGAGAGTAATTTAAATAAATATAATATTTCTACTCACATTTCAATCAAACGCGTCCTGAATTCCCGCTTGATAGAAAACAACGATATTGAGTTGAGATGTTTCTAGGTCATTCAAATTCCTCTCCGTTAAAATGGCATTAATCACCCAAGCTGATGTAGTATACCAGTAGTTCTTAAACTGCGATCTACAGCCTTCAGGAGTAGCTAGCGCCTTTCTAGGGTGTACGAAAGTACCTCATTCAATGTTATGATTCTTCCCTTCTACTGAGTGAAAAGCCTCATGGAAGAATTGAAGTGTGCTAACAACCAGTGTGAAGATTAGATCATTAACTCTCCCCAATGAGAAAACTCAATGAGAACATGTATTTCAATAAAGAATATCAATTCATTTTTTTTAGTTTGTCAGATTTTTTTTGTTGTATGTTTGTTTGTAATTGTCTGTTTTTTTATATCATTCAGTTTTTATTGTTAAATTTTTCCTAGTTGTCCACTTTGAAAGATCAGGTGCCTTTTCAAAGTACTTATTTAACATTTACTATTCAGGGCATCGAAGTTAATGTCATAATTTTTCTATTATTCATTGAAATAGAGTTGTTTCATTCGTGAATGCCTTGTCAAGTTTTTGGTACGAAAAAGAACTGGATACAAAGTAATGGCTACATATCGATGGATCTAAAATTGCGTGTGTCTTTAGTATCACAGACACAAACATTACATTCCCTCATTATAAACACCTCTCACATCTACTACCTTCAGACAAATGACAGGAAGGTGGCGTTCACGATCAGCAGGTATATTTTTGTTGTATATCCCGCAACGATTGTCTTATAGTGTGGATAACCTTCTCCTTTCTCTTGAAATGGATTCATCGTGATGGTTTTTAAATTTCAGATGTTCCAATACCTCCTTTTTTCACTGTCATAGTAGATCAGTGACAGCGTTCACGCTATGATGTAGCCGCGAAGTACGCTGGGTCATGGTCAAGAACTCGTGGGCAATGAGTTCCAATCCTGGTGCCATTGATGACCCACCGTACAGAGCGTTAAGGAGCTGATGCACGTTAAATCTGTCAATACTCAAATTCTCACGTTGGTATGGTGGGGAAGATTGGAGAGTCGGACGTCAGCTCAGATGTGATCCTCGTGTGTAGAGTTCAAATTATTGCACAAAACACCCATCATCCCTTGGGAAGAAGAGCATAATCAACAACAAAAAAAGGATTGTGTTACTCTCCATGATTAAGTGGCGGGGAAAGACATTCTATGTTTGAGTGCCGCTGTAAATTTGTCCGCGTGTGTTTGTCTTAACAAACGTTAAATGTTTTGATTTAGACGTCAAGTCTTGATTCTTTGAAACCCTTTAGTTTGAATCGAAGTTCATTTCGTTATTTGACCGAGGTTCAAGATTACGAGATTCGTCAACAGTAGCTTTCCTTTTTGTTTTAGAGTGCAGGAAACCCTTTTGCTCTATAAGAATCTTCAATACCTGGTGAGGCATTAGCTTGACAAGGTGCTGATAGCCTAATCAGCCCCCAACTGGTCCGGCATTTCTGGTGATTAGGGTGGAAGCGGGGCAACAACAATTCGGTTTTCTAGGTGGAGCCTCAAATGCTCGATTGGATTTATGTCAAATGAATTCTGAGGCCAGGATATGGTTAGAAGTTACTCAGAATGTTTCACGTACTACCTTCTTACGATTAGGCCCTTATGACATGGTGCACTTTCCCGTTGGTAAATGCCATAATCCTATGAGAGCACTGTAACCATTAAAGGTTCACTGATCTGACACCTTTAATGACTTAAAGTTACCTGATTTGTAAGGATATTCACATAATGTACAGACATCAGAGATTGTTGTATGGAAATGATGAGTCCTAATGTGCATCATGAGAATATCTCCCAACCTATAATACCGACGTACAAGCTTGTGTTCGGTTAACTGTGCAACCGGTAGCTATGATTTCCAATGGAAATCGGCACATTTGCACTTACCCTTTGATGTCATTGGCCAGAAAAGGTGATTCGAGCTACCTGGTGACTTCCATTATTTTATGCTCCCATGTGATGTCCCAGAAACCACTGCAGGACCCGCTGGTGGTGATGTAACGTTAGTGCAGGGATGGAATTCTGAAGCTTTCTGCCTTGGCCCGTATATAGCAGCCTACGTTGCACTGTGAGTCGACGTAAGCCGTATGAGTCTCCTATTTTGTAGATGCTGATGATATCGGCCTTTGTAGTTCTTTGGTCATGGCGAACAATGAGTAATGTTCTCCGATTTCCCCTGGAACAAATTCATTACTACTGACGAGCGGCTTGTAGGTGTGGCCTATTGTTTTACTATCCATACACCACTTTCAATAGGTAATCACAACAGCTGCCTGTGAGCAACAGACCAAACACGCCATTTCTGAAGTTGAGGATCCGAGATCCCGAGCCACAATGATTTAACCTTTATCGAAATCTGATCAATCAGGTGCTTTCCCCATTATGTGGAAAAGATCTCTACGTGTGGAAGAGAGTGCATGGGCACTTTATATAATCAGAAACACTTGAGCGGCGATTTTATTTCCTGGCAAGTTCAGTGCGTTAAGCGATTGGTGTCATAACGTAATGATTCTTCGGTGTTCAAGGGATCATTTGATAGGGTGTTTTACCCAATCAAATGATCAAGTTTAACCCTATTTTACCACCCTAAGTCGGTGACATCTTAAGAAAACATAATAGTTTTCCATTTTGGTTAATTTACACACACACACACACACATATATATATATATAAATGTAATAATCCCCAGTAATTTATTCTTAATAACTTTTAATTACCTACAGTCCATCCCTTCTGGACCCACATTTTAGTAATAAGTTAGCCAGTGCCTAACAAGAGTATTTTGAACTACATCTATCCACCCACTCAGATCATTTGATTTGAGCCGCATATTCCTGGAGACCACCTCTTCTCTTATGTCTGTCATCATCATGTAACTGGCTGCAGCTAGCGTTTGTGTATTTTTGTTGTGTGTGTATGTTTCTTTGTGATTCTGTTCATATGTGTGTCTACATGTTCAGTCTATAATAAACAAGAATTAATAACTTCAAGACTGCCTCCTCAATAATATTGAATATGCAACATCAATCGTCAAGAATAGCGATCATATTAAGAAATACCTTTCAACGGCCATCGACTTATTACATATATCTATATATATAAAGGAGAAAAGCGACTGACTGACTGACTGACTAATCACGAAATCTCTGGAACTATTCAACCTACAGACTTGAAATTTGATAGACATGTTCCTTTGATAGAGTAGACATCAGCTAAGAAAGGATTTTCCGAAATTCGAAACGCAAGGGGCGTTACGGGGGGTTAAGGGCTTTAATAATAAATATTTCCATGTTTAAACTACTTGATGTACAATCTTGAAATTGGGTAAGCGGATTCCTTTGAGAGAGTAGAGATCCGCTACAAAATGAGTTTGCTTAAAATCGACCCCCATGTGGCGTTGCAGGGGCTTAGGGGGCGTTATAGATAATTATTTCCATTTTTAAACTATTTGACGCACTGTCTTTAAATTTGATATATAGATTCCTTTCGTAGAATAATGATCAGTTACAAAACGGGTTTTGTGAAAACAGACTTCTAAGTGGCGTTGCGGGGGATTAAGGGGCGTAATAGATAAATATATCCGTTTTTAAACTACTTCACCTACCTGCTTGAAAATTGGTAGGTAAGTTTCTTTCCTGGAGTAAATATCCGCTACAAAATGGGTTTTGGGAAAATTGACCCCCAAGGGGTGTTGCGGGGGCGGGGGTTTAAGGGGCGTTATAAATTCCTTTTTTTAAGTTATTAGACGTACAGTCTTGAAACTTAGTAAGCAGATTCCTCTCATAGGGTAGAGATACGCTAAAAATGGGTTTCGTGAAAATTGCCCCCAAGTGGCGTTGAGGGGACTTAAGGGGCGTTATAGATAATTATTTCCATTTTTAAACTATTAGACGCACAATCTTTATATTTGATAAAGAGATTTCTTTCATAGAGTAGAGATCAGCTATAAGAAGGTTTTGTGAAAACAGACCTCTAAGTGGCGTTGAAGGGGAATAAGTGGCGTAAGAGATAAATATTTTCGTTTTTAAACTATTTGACCTACCTGCTTGAAAATTGGTAGGAATGTTTATTTCATGGAGTAAATATCCGCTACAAAATGGGTTTGGAGAAAATTGACCCCAAGGGGTGTTGCGGGGGGTTAAGGGCAGATATAAGTAATTATTTCTATTTTTAAACTATTAGACTCACAGTCTTGAAATTTGGTTAGCAGATTCCTCTCATAGGATAGAAATACACTGCGAAATGTGTTTTGTGAAAATCGAACCGTAGGTGGTGTTGCGGGGGTTCAAGGGGCGTTATTGATAATTTTTTTGCATTTTTAATTAATTGGACGCACAGTCTTCAAATTTTGCTAAGCAGATTCCTTTCATAGTGTGCAATTCCCCTACAAAATGGGTTTTGTGAAAACAGACCCAGAAGTGGCGTTGCGGGGGCTCAAGTGGCGTTATAGACAATTATCCCCATTTTTAAACTGTTCGATGTACAGTCTTGAAATTTGATAAGTAGATTGCTTTCGTAAAGTAGAGAACCGCTACAAAATGGGTTTCGCGAATATCAACTACCAAGTTTAATTTCGGGAAATTAAGAGGCGTAATCGATAAATATTTCCATTTTTAAACTACTTGATCATCCTGCTTGAAAATTGGTAGGCATGTTCCTTTCATGAAATAGAGTTCCTCTAACAAAGAGTAAAATGAAAATTGACCCTAAAGATGTTTGCGAGGGGTCAAGAGGAGTTACAGAAAAAAATTCCTGTTTTTAATTGTTAGACCCATATACTTGAAATTTGTTAAGCATGTTTCTTTTGTTGAATAGGGATCCACTAAGAATAAATTTTAAGGAAATCAAGTTCTGGGGGGTTGCAGGGGGTTACTGGGACGTATTGACAAAAAAAATTACTTTTTTCGAGCTACAAGGACTATAATAATGAAATTTGGTTTGCATTTTTCTTTTGTTGAATTGAAATCCGCTAAGAGCGGTAATTTTGGAAAACGGCTCTCAACGGGATTACGGGGATATTGATAGTAAAACTTTTGCTTTTTTCTGTTAGATTTAGACTTGAAATTTGGCTTGCATGTTCAATTTATGGAGTAGAGATCCACCGAAAATTGGTTTTGCGGGAATCCACTTGGTTTTTGAGTTACGAAAGAGCAAACATCATTCTATGGTTCAATTTTAGAGATTTTTAGAAAATACAAATTAAATGAGTTCTGCCCTTTTTTTTTATCAACAGGTGACAGTTACAGGTATAAGTATATTTTTCAATTCAATCGAATTCTTAATGCTAGGACTTAGATATCAATAATTTATACATATATATAAGCAGTAAAAATTTATAAAACATCATGAAATACCCAGCGAAACGGGCGGGTAACAGCTAGTATACATATATATATATAAGTTTGTTGTTTTTGATTTCGATTCCATAATATTCCTTTCTTAGTTTTGTAGAATACTTTATTAAATTTATATTTATTTTATTATAATTACGTATACGTATTCAATTATCAATTAACGTATGCCAATAAATTTTCAGAAACATTATTATAAATTATATAATTCAGAAAAAATCAAGCATTCTATTAATCTAATCAAGAGAACTGTTTAGAACATAAATACCAAAATAATTTAATTTATAGTTTTTTGAATATAGAGATTGCCATTCCTATTTTTCTTTAAGTAAAATGGTTTTCTTAATAAATACAATATAAATATTCATAGTTCCATGAATTTTTTTACTCTGAAATATCTCCTTCTCAAATCATATATAGATGCAATATTCTAGTTCATCAAAATAGTATACCAAAAATGTTTCTTTACTTTCATATTGTAATTATAATATAGAAAATTACAAAAATATAATCTTTATATTATCCTCTTTAGACCCAAGGTACACATATGTGTTCCCGCGTTTTTAACTTCGTATCTTATTAAAGGATGAAAACAATCAATTGAAATCTAAGGTTATCTTTCGTGCACGCTTATGCTTTTCAGTTTTACCACCAGATGATGATACTTGTATTTTTTTCCTGGAGATATTCAGTGCACAAAGTAGCAATGGCCAACTCGATAAGTAGCCGAAAAAGTAAACTATTTTTTAAATATATTAATAAAACTTTTGAGCTTCATATTTTTTTAATTTGATGTAGATCAGTGATTCCCAAAATAGTCTATATCGACCTTTAGGGGTCTATGACGACCTACAAGGGTAAATATCAGCCAAAAAATATCTGGGGGTCCATGAAGTGTAAATGAGGATCTACGATAGTGACTCTCATTAAACCAGAGATCGTGGTTTTAATTTTAAAAGAAAATTTAATTAAATGGAAACCAGATTTTACCTATTTAAAATTTATTTATTACATTTAATGAGGTTAATTTGCAGTTACAAGACAACAGTTATATTTTAATAAGAGCAAGTACCGTCATTTCAGCGTTTTTTGCAAGAAGTAAGCTAAAAGAGCATAATATTGTACGCCGTGAATTTTCCTATTTTCTCAGTTAGCCGCAGATAATCTGCTAGGAAAATGATGTTTTAACCTACGTTCAACATTTAAATGCCCTTTATTCAGATTTTGCAACTACGTTTTAGTGATAAGTTTAGAAACGGATGTCAGCAATTTTGGCTTTAAAAAGACATATCTATTATTTATCCCAAATTAAAGAGAATCGTGAGGAAGTTTTTAATTGCTTTTCCTAGTTGCTAGAAGGAGTTTCAGCGCGGTTGCTGAACTCCAAAATAAAAAAAGAAAGAAAGAAAAAGACTGCAAGTTATACTAACCGAGGAGATTAGGGTTAAACCTTACAAGATTGATGCCAGGTGTTGTACATTTGTAATGAAAATACCTGATTCTCCCATCCCAATATAAACATTTGTCTGTTGATAGGTTATTTTATGTATTAATTAAATTTTAATTTAATTAACATGTCCTCATAAGTTGTAAATATTAACTTTACTACAGTTACGAATTTCAATCTTTTAAAATAATTAGCTCTATACCAGGTGTCAAAAAGACATTTAAGTCGATAAATTTGCAAAAATTTAATATTAGGTAAGCAAGGGTCTACCCCAAACCGAAAAACATGGCAAGGGGTCTATGAGACAAAAAAGTTTGGGTATTTCTGATGTAGGTGATTTCCAAAAGTTGAGAGGATATACAATTATCACACTTTTAACAGTTGTAGTATTCGAATTAGAAGTGACTTTCTAAGTGCATATTTGTGCACCTCCGGTTGTTATTTGGTTCCAGATGTGAATGACACTCAAACTGAAATTTTGCGTGTAATGTTATTTTTTATGACGATGACGGGCATATTTTGTTGATTTACAGTTATACACTTAATTTTAAGTAAGAATATATGTATAAAAGCTTATAACTATAATTGTAATAAATACTGTTGCAACACATGGTAATTATTCAATACTTTTCTCTTATTTGTGAAATTCTTTTGTATCACTTATTTTATTCCTATGTATATGTATGTATATATATATTGCGATGTTTATATTGTAGTCAAAAATTTAAGGAAAATTTTAAAATTCACAAAATTTACAGTAATTTGCTTTTTTCTTGCCATATTTTGTGCTAATTCGAGATTGATTTGGTTTATTTATAACTAGCCATAAATTAAATTTTTTTCTTCAACCTGAGTTTTAATTTATATACATATATTTTAAGAAACTTATTATAATTATTGTTATAGTCAGACTTTGAACATTTAACTTAAAGAAATATAGGAAATTATGAGTCACAGAGTGATTGTATTCTGATGATTCAAAGGAAAGGAATTTTAAAGATGTAGTTTTGCCTTATGAGGTTGAAGCATTCATTGAGAAAATGAAGAGAGATATGAATAGGATATAAATGATACTACAGAAATGGCACCATTGTAATGAACACCTGTGAAGTAAAAGCTGGACTACAATTTTTCCCGATATTCTATATGATAGAATCGAACATTTTCCTGGATTTATGACAGACAAATGTATATCAACATGTCTATAAGAAGTTAGAAATCTAGAACTCGTGCTTTTTGTGTACCAAATCTAATTTATATTTTTTGTACCTTTGCTTATAAAAAATAATTGTTTTCAAAAATTTCATTTGAAAACTTAATCATTATGTTTTTCTTCCATTTTTAAAGATTTATTAAAATAAATGCAATTGTGGAAAACAGCAAGATTTTTTTTATTGTTGCTGTTAAGACCTGAGGTGCACATAAGTGTACCTCTCAGCCTAACAAAACTACTTATAAAAATTTGATTTTTTTTCTAGCATTTGTATTTCTGACTATACTATTAAAAAATCAAGTCATCAATACCTTTTTCCCTCATTTAAAAAATGTCAGGTTTGGAGAAGTTACTCCTAAAATTGAAATTTTTACTAGATATAATTACTTTAAAATTATTTTAGTTGAAATAATTTTTCTATTTATTTGTACCCTACTAATCGGTTTTAATTTTTCTAAGTTTTGAATTTTTATTCAGATCACCGAATCTGGATATAACTGGTTTAACTCCGCTTTTTTATAAAGCAGCCCTCCGCGTCTAAAATGTTTATAATACTGCAGCATATCCATCTCTTTCTTGTTTACAAAATTTGAATTACATGTTTTAGTATTTAGTATCCAAGCAATTTTTGTCTCTTAAATAGAGTATATTAGAAATTATGTGCATATATGTGAAGGACAGCACTCAGTCCATACCCGTTCCATCAAAGGACAGCATCCTCCAGCTGCAGGACACGTGGCTGAAACAGCGCACAACTGATTGATATGCCCGCAGCGAGGATTAACAACGCTTCTTTTAGTGCTTCAGTTTCGTGGTTACCATTTACCGAAATATTTCAAATTCTTCAAAGGTACTCCATATTTGTTTGAAGATTTTGTAACAACCTTATTTAAATCCCTATTAATCAACCGTTTAACACTGGCATCGCTAGTCTTGAGTGAGCCGAGTGTCAAAATTCCTTAGAGGCTCTTTTTAGGTGCCCTTTAACATTTTACTTAAACATGTTGGTGCCCCTGTAGCTTGGGGTTCGCGTATCACTGATATGGCTGATATGGCTATAGCTACGCTTTTGCTGTTTAACCACTTCCTTTTCATTCCCGCCAAAATGACAGGGTAAGATTTCATCCTCTATTTCTAATGCCCGTGAGATGCTTCCAAGCGGGAGTGTTCAAACATAAACACTCCCCAAATCCACATTTTATGCACCCCTGGAAAAATTTTATTACCTATTTTACAAATCTGATAATATTATCAGAAAATTTATAATGTAATCGGGAATAGAGAGAGTTGGGTTATTTTTTACCATTTTATTTAAAGTACACTTATTTTTGTACGATTTTATTGGATATAAAATACTACAGCGTTTTTCAAACTGTGAGGTGCGCCCCTTTCACGAGGCGTGATAACTCTACGAGGGGGTCCCGAGCATATTGAAAAGTAAAAAAAAAAAGATTATTTTTAAAAAAAAAATATTAATCTGCTGAACGCAAACAAACAAAATACATTTTAACTTAACAAAAAAAAATACACATTTACACTGATGTAATACACTTATAAATGTACCAGTACTGCACAATGTATTTAAAAATTAATTTAACAATACTAAGAACAAGTTTAATAATTACCAGTGACTCCATGGGTTTGTCGTATACAAAATTATATAAAAAAATTAACACTCATCTTGATAATTCTTACGCTTTATAATTAATCCCTTAACTGCCGATTAAAAGTTACCCGATTCATTCCCCAATGCCATCAATTTCCACGCAGGCGCGCTTTTTTGTGATGCATAGGAAGGTAGAAAAGGAATGAAAAGGCAAAAATAAATCCTTCGCAAACTCTGTCAAGGTGCTTTTAATGCATTCTAAAGCTTTCGGAATAATTTTATGGATGGCAGTGCACAGAAAAGATCATACTTCGGACAGACGTATATATACGTTCGGGGTAATTAATGCTTTGGCTGAGGGAAACGTTTATATAGGCCAGTGATACTTAAGAAGTTAAAGTAGTATTGCAGCCTTTGCGTAAAAATATAGTATTATTGAATTCAATGCAGGGTTATTGTATGGAAGGGAGCGCAAGGAAAATTATGATTGGATATTGGGTCACACGTATTGAAAGTTTGAGAAGCATTGCTTTACTTATCACTGGTCTATTCAGAATTTTCTCACTAACAATCCTCTTGGGGCAAAATGAGCCTTTAAAATTTAATTTATTGAAAACCTTCCTTCGGAGAAGAAGATGTATACAGAGTATGTATACAGATGTTTGTAAAAAATGTAACACCATGAAGGAATCATCAAGATTAAATGAAATTTAATGTCCAACGACTTGTATTAGTAAAAATAAATGACGAAATTTTCAAAGCAAAAAAACAATATTAAATGTCCGAAATCGGTATTTGGTGTAACCACCATGCGCTGCAATAAGTGTTGCTATACGACGTGGCATGGAGTCAAACAGATTTTGAATGTCTGCTCGTGGAAGAGAATTCCATATTGCTTGTATGCGCAGCAAAAGTTCGTCTTTTGAAGCTGCAGGACTCTGATCACGAGCGAGACGCCGACCAACGAAATCTCACACGTGCTAGGAGACATATCCGGTGAATAAGCATTCCAAAGAAGAAGTTGCATGTGTTGGGCTGAACAGAAGTCTCGAACAGTCTTGGCAACACGTGGGCGTGCATTATCCTGCTGAAAGATAACTCCAGGGATGCCTTGAAAGAAGGGAACGACTTCGGGCTGTAGCACTTCTCTGGCGTACCTGTTGCTATTGAGATTACCCTCATTCCGTATCAAGTTTGATCGTCCATGATATGATATCGCACCCCCAAACATAACTCCAGGTGTTAGGCCACTATGTCGTTCGATAACGCACTCTAGTCGTTCGATAACGCATCGTTCACAGTCATAGCGTCTAACATGAATGCGGTCATCATGGTCCCACAAATTGAAGCGTGATTCATCTGAAAAGACAACTTGGTGCCAACCAGCTTTCCAGGCTCTGTGCTCATGAGCCCATTGCAGACGCCGCCATCGATGGTTTGCCGTGAGAGGTATCCTGTATAACGGCACCCTTGCACGCAATCCACGGTGCAACAGACGCCGACGAATTGATGAAGCCGACATTAGTACACCTGTTGCAGTAAACTAACGTGCTGTCAACTACCTGGAGGAAGCTGTACGGTCATTCGCAGCCATGCGGAGCAGGTGTCGATCGTCACACGCTGACGTCACCTTCCTTCGTCCACTGCCAGTTTTCCGAGTTGTTCGGTGTTCGTCGGTTCATTGCTTCCAAACTCGCATCATTGTGGGCACACGCTGTACCACTGCACACGAGCTCATATTACGCGATAGGAAAATCATCTTCCTCGAAGGCCGATAATCCTTCCCCTTTCAAACTCCGTAGGTTGTTGGAATTTCTCTTTATTTCGTCATGGAGGCATACTTAAGTCTCACTAAACGTTCGCGACTAACAAATAATCGTTAACTATTTTCAACATTCCGTAACAGCCCTCTATGTATACGCTTTCAACATCAGTTTAGAGGGCGCTGCGCACGCTATGCATGCGCGGTGGCTCTGAAACTTTATTATTTTACGTAACATCTTATAATTGATATTTGTTGCAAAGTTCATTTAATTATGATGATTCCTTCATGGTGTTGCATTTTTTACAAACAACAGTGTAAGTCAAGGCTTGTATATAAAGATTAAACTTTCGAGTTAGGGGATAGAGGTTAGAAAGAGGTTAGACTGCTAAGGCCAGCAGTGATTGATTTAACGTGAAGTGAGGAGTGGATACTTCATAGCTGATTATTGTAATAACAAAGTTGACGATTTGTCAATTAGGAATCAAATGAGTTTAGATCACTAAGAATTAGAAGGTATTGCCTAGATGTAAGTGATTTGTTTATTTAAAATCTTCTTGTATCTCGTCTGCTTCGCTGTTGTTTTCCATATTTGGTATTTTGGGTGCATCTCTTGATTCAGTTAATAGAATTTGTGTTGTTGTTCGTATCAGAAAATAAATTGAAGTTATATTGACTTTGGCTAATCTTCTTTTCAAACCCCCAAAATCCCTCACATGCTGTTTTCTTGAAATGATCGTTCAGGGGTTAAAAATAAGACGACAATAAAATGTAATTAATCTAAAACTTGTATCTTTATCCGTTATACCTCTTAAAACATTTTTCTTTAATAATTACGTTACAAACTGAAATCTCAAGGCTCGATTCATTGATTAAATGTTTTTATTAGCGTAGTCTAAGACAGTTTAGTTTTTTAACGATTATGTAATTTGAGCTACGTTCAAGTGACGAGAACGGCACTTGAACTGGCATTTCACTCTTCAAATTTCCACACCAAGCCAACATGAGGATTTTAAATACTCACAAATACCATGTACATCAGTTCCACTTCATGGTTGTGTTTTGGTGGTTCCAGGACTTGAAAACCTTGGCAGGACAGAAGCAATGGTGGCCATGATTACTCGGTTACCACGGCAGCTAAAAACTAACCTTATGGAATTTTAGAAAAAGTATCTGTGGGTCTATGTAGCTCTATTTCAGTGTATAATATAATACGAACATCAATTTTTTAAAAACTTTAATTTTAAAACATGTTGTAACGGGTCTATCCGCGTTTTTCCTAATAATACTCTTGGGGAAATACTTTCTTTAAATATTATTTAATTGATAACTTCCTCCCGAAGAAAAAGACGCTATATATGTAACTATGTCACGTATTTAAGTATTAGATTTTGGGTTCGAAAAGGGGAAAGAGAGAGGTTAGAAGCTAAAGGATAGCATTGAGGATTAACATAAGATAACGTAAAGCTAGGCGAGAGCGCTGCGTAGACTATTTGATTAATATGAAGATTGATGACTTGGTCAATTAGTTGTTAAATTGGAATCGATCGGTTCGGATTAGATTACTTTAGAAATTATTTTCAAATATAAGATGGTGTATTGTCTGGACGGCTAAGTGTAAGTGAACCAATTTTTTATTATATCTCCAATTATCTCGTCTACTTGCTCTCTATTGCTCCCATATTTATCAATTGGTGCATTTCTTAACTTGGGTTGATGAATTTGTGTCGTTGTTGAGAATAGTAAATATAAATTGTGCTGTTTTGACTATGTGTGTGTATGGCTATAGTTTTCCTTCTAACTCTCGTGCAATAATGTATGTCATCCATTACAGCATTTTCTTCAAATAAATACCAATTCCGAAAGGAGTTAGAAATTTCATAAAAGAAAAAAACTTCGATCGTGCATATCTGGTTATCCTGACTTTTACAAGCAACTGACCAACCGACAGTCGTCTCAAAAACCTATCACTTACTTTTAGGTGCCAAAAATTAATTAATTAAAATTCTATCCTCAAGTGATTAAAGCGATTTTGAACTAATTCATCACAGAAAGATGGACGCTTTGGATTACGATGAGTAACAGTGAATTATGTATGTGCCTTTTGAAAACTTTTCCAATCTTACAATGAGAAATTGATTTTTTAAAAAAATGTTTCCTTGTGTAATTTAATTATTTATTTTGTTATGGAAGTACTCTCTCTCTAAGGGCGACTTTATCTTATGCGGTCTCTCTCCACCGCATAACAAAAATTTTCTGTAGTATTTCGACGAAATTGTTTATTATATGTAAGTATTTATAAAGTTGTAATTGTAAGTAAATTGTTGTAATTGTAAGTAAGTTGTTGAATTTGTAACGTTGTTGAAACTTGTAAATATAAATTGTGTTGTTTTGACTATGTGCGGCTAGTTTTTCTTCTAACTCTCATACATTGATGGTTGGGGAAACCAATCCAATGTTACAATGCATCATTGCAAGGTTTTAATTCATTCTCAAAAAATACAAATGGAACTGAATTCTATTTTAAAAAATTAATACTTTGTTTGCAGAGATCACATGTTTTCTAAGTATACTTTACTTAATACGATTTTTTATTAATGTCACACCTTAAGGCTACGTGAGGGCTATTAGTGAAGGACCTTGTAATTTGAACCTGTTCAGGTGATAAGGAGCTGCCACCCTCATACCACGCCAATACGTAAGTAGTAGAAGCCACTAAGGATTTAAAGTGCATTAGGCCCTCTAAACGGTGGGTCTTCAGTGGCACCAAGGCTCGAACTCATGACACGCTGGCCGCGAGTTTATGACTTTGACCATTCATCTATCGTAGCCGCAAATAGAGAATGTGTAATGTCATGGATCTGGTGTTTGTGAATTAAGACAATGAAAAGTTTTAACATTTAAATAAATTTATATTCTATTTTTACAAGTGAACATTTAATTATTTTCAAGACAAAAGTTAAATTCAATCATCAGATTTTTTTTTCAAAAATTTACACGAAGTTTAATCATTTAAAACCTGTGTTCAAAAATACAATACATAATTAAAAAATGAGAGCCACTGGGGTTCTAATTTTTATTAACCGGCTTATTTAAAGAAGAACCTAAACTAAGTCCGTAAGACCTTGTTCTACAAGATTATAGTATTAAAAATTTCGATTTTTTTAAAAAATATTGTTTAGAAATGTGTATAGAACTCAATTTCAGGGGATTCTTTACAAATACAAAATGGAAAAATGAGCTCTTTTTTGTGTTATGAAACTGCCTTCATTTTTGATTAAAGAGTACTTTCAGCTTTCAAAAGAAATAAAAACTGATTATCTTTATTTTTGAAAGAAAAAAAAAAGAAGAAATACAGACGCCAAGATCAATTCATTTAAAGTTTTAATATTTGAATGAATTTAATATGAAACGAAAATATTAAAGAATATTTTATAAATTCGCTTAGTGATATACTTAGATGAGAATAATTGAAAAATACTGCAAATCCCTCACACACACAAATAGCTGTGTATGAAAGAAGAAACTGACATAAATGTATCAAAACTTTTTCTTTATGAGAAAAAATGGAATCTACTAATCCGAAATATGAAGTAAATATTTTTTTTAAAAAAAACTGGCAACAATATAGAAATATCCAATAAGTTACAATTCAAAATATTTAAGGAATAGTTTTTTTTGTTACGAAGAGGAATTTGTGAGTACAGATTTAGTAATTCTTTTAGGAGGTCGTCTTCTGTAGACATAGCCATTACGAAGGTTCTCAATATCAGACAAACACTTGAAGCACACTTTTCTACGTAATGTATCCTCCTCTGCTCTGAAAAAAAGTAAAAATCATCATCGAAAGACCTTTTAACTATTCAACAAGAAGTTAATTATAAAAAAAATTACTAATGGTAACAAATTTAATAATACAAATTACTGAAGACTACACACTTCCTGATGAAAAAAAGAAGTTACCCCAGATATTAATTACACTTTTCATACAAAGATGTGTTACGTACATTTGTTATGAATTTAAACTATAGAGCAGGGGTGGGCAGACTTTTCTAGCTACGGGCTACTTCTAATTTTTTTAAGGTGTTGCGGTCCACCCAGTATCAGTGATATACACAAAGGGGAAGGTCCACGGGTCTGGACCCTCTTCTATAGCCCATGATTTTTTTTCGATCGATGAAAATCCCATGCATATAGTACGTAAAATGTAATTAAGTATTGAATAAATAATTTTTTATTAATTAATACTAATTATTTACTCAATAATTTATTTCTTACTGTTATTTGTTCCCGACAATCTAGAAAATGAAAAAAATATATATATGTTTTCCACAGCGTGGGTAAGATATCAGAATGGTAGACATTCGACCCTTGCCCTCCACGCCGCGGCCCCTTAGAAAAATTCATGAGTGCGCCCACTGCCCAGGACCATAGGTGTGGTGAGCTAAGAAAAAAGTCTACAATATTTATCATAATTTAATAAAATAAATACGGAATATATACTTACCTACGTAAATAAAATGAAAAACTCACTTTTTTGAAACCGCGCTTAAGGCATAACGAAAAATAAGAAAGTAATAATAATGGCCATAAATATAATAATATTTAATGATGCATTTATTATCAAGCAATTCAAAATAAATTAAAAATGAAACATAATCATCTAAACTTAGTTCTCGTAATTATAGTCAGTAGAAGACTTAGTCTGCGAAGATTAAGTCTAGACTGTCAGCCAATCTTGAATATTTTCGTATACAATTACAATAATGGCAACTCTTCAGGAGGTCACTCCAAATTGTCTTAGCGGTCCACCGGTCGATCGCGATCGACGTAATGTTTACCCCGGCTATAGAGAAATTGAACTAGAAGCAGGTGGAGCCTAGAAAATCTATGGCTGCGTGTGATAATGTATTATAAATAAAAAACAAGTGACATAAATAGTTATTCTGCATTTTAAGGAGTGATGAGATAGGATTCAGCATTAATGAGATGCATTATGGGTAAAACGAAAAATTAAGCGCATTTAGTCATGTGTAAATTATTGGGTTCAGATAAGTGGGTCACTGTATCTCGGAAGTGGTGCAGGATTGGAATTTCCATAAGTCGCTGTATCGTATGCATACCGAGAGTACATAGATTTCAGTGAATTTATTGCTGAAAAATGTAACTGGTGTGGGCAATAGAGTGTGGAGGAAAGGGATTGTTGTCAGCTATCTTGTATTGTAATAAAGGATTGACAGACTACAGTTCAAGTGATCACTTGGCAATTTAACACAATAGTGCACAAAGAAGTGCTAGCCACCTTTCCGTTCAGAATCACGACTTTTGTATGGGTTACAGAAATCATCGTTCCTGGATAATACATCTGCCAACTGCACATCACTCGATACAAAGACTAGTATGTGCTTGGAAACGTCCCTACTGGATTCTAGATATCTGATGAATATTTAGTGTCCAGTATATATCTGAAGAGTCCAGATTCACGTTGGTGCATGTTGATGGTACGGTGTGAGACGTGGCACAGAGCATGATGAATCTTCTTGCCGAAGGGTATTTTAGCTAAAGAGGAGCATGGCATTTTCGTCTGGGAGATATTTTTATAAACTCGAAACATCCATCTTCAAAAGTCAAATTTACCACGATATTTTAGACCTTCATGTGCTTCAGTTTGTGAATCTTTAGCGTTCTAGTGGAGACTTTCTTATTTAACAATACAATACACCGAGTTATTGCTTCTGAAATGTATCCAAATGGTACTATGAATGCTCTTCAAGTATGAATTTGCTTCTTTGGCCATCTAGGTTACCTCTCTGACCATCTTAATCCCGGAGGGAACATTTAGGACAACATCAAGAGAGATGTTCGATTCTATGACTCCTTCCATCAAATCTTCATGAACAATGGGATATTGTTGAGAGATGGTGGATCAAAACTGTCTTTTCCAAAACTTTCCGTGTTTTGTAGAGTCCATGCCGAATTTACATTGTCATCCCGGCAATACAATTCAAGACAAGTATTTGTAATTCAGTCGATCTTCCTTGTATATCCATTCATAGATTTATATTGGTACCAGACAATATCCTTTTTTTAAACACACAATAAATCGTGCTCAATTATATTATTCTGTTTATAGAGCACTAAAATAACAACTTTATCTAAAACTGTATTAAGTAAGCATTTTCTTGATCATTGAAAAAATTTATGAAAATTTTTTTTGAAGATATTTATAGAGTCAGAGAGAGAGAGAGAGAGAGGGAAAGAGAGGGGAGAGAGAAACATAATTTAATATTTAAATTGAGAAATGGTTTATTTTTCTCCACTATATCACGAAAAAAAACATTTGATGGTAGAAAGTTAACAAATTTTCAAATATTAATTGTAATGCAATTAAAAGAATTTTGGTAAAAATTTCAATAAAACCTCTATATATCAATATCACAGTTACAGGATAAAACACACCCACTAATAATCCATTCATAATCTGTTGACTGACTGATCCTATGATTTATGTAAGAGAATGTTGCTTTGGTTTGATTCATGTAGGAAATATTGCCTTTTTATATAATTTATATTTCGGACAGCTGGAAATGATCCACCCTCACTCTACCCAAATCAAATATCGAAACGAATCATTAATTTTTTTTCGAACTAAAATACTTCATACAGTTTCAGGTAAGCCTTCGTGAAAAAAGTAATAAAATATTCTGCAGGATTTGGATTGCATTCTCTTGCGCTTGTCTTAAAAAAACCTTGAATTAAATTTCTGAGCATAAGTTTCCATTTTTAACAAAGTTTTCTGTCTAAAACTGAGGAAGTTGATTTACATCATGGTTTAACACATGTAGTATACTGAAATGAATAAAAGTAGCTGAAATCTTACTAAGAAAATCTGTGAACTTACAAATTTTCCATGTTTGAAATTTTGAAACTATTTTGGGCATCTTTTTTCCCTCGTAACCAAAAAATTGGTGGTGTTGGTCCTTCAGGTCTAAAATTATTATCGTAAATTCTTTTTGGATGTTGCATATTCATCAAATCATCCACAGATCTGCTCATAGATCTAGACAAGTTAGTTTGAAATGATCCTTGATCTTCAAAAGAAAAGCTACGAGTTAGTTTTGTATAAAATAGAGCTGTAATGTGTAGCAAAAGTTCTTGAAATTCTATAACTGAAATGAGTGATACTCCTATATATAAACCTAAGCAACCTCCTAGATCCGCAAACAACTCCGGAAGCTGAAAGAGTAAATAGATATTTTTAGTTTAGTTTACAGGTAGTAGAAACAAAATTAAAGCAAAATAATAAAATATTTTCTGGGATTCAATGACTTTGCATCGATTTGTTAGAATGTCTATAATTGTCAGCGTGCAATTATTTTTTAAGAAATTATTTACAACATATGCATATAATAAATGAATATATGCATAAAAAATACATTTTTTGTCAGTTGCTTAAATTTAAGCTATTTAATAAATTTATAATGTTTTAACAAAACAATTTAAAAAATTGATATTTTTCACTATTTCACAGCTTTAAATTCCAAATTTTAAAAGTGATGTTGCTTTCAGGCTGGTAGAAACAATTTGATAAATATTCAATTCGAAACGTTTAACGCAAAAAACGCATTAAAGTTACTTTTTTTTTGCCGAAATTTCTTCGTTTGAATTGAATCACTTCATTTTTTCAATTTATTATGTTTTTAATATCAGTTAAAATAATGAAAATTTAAGGTTTACTCTATTCAAGAAGAGAAAATTAAAAATGGTAAATTTTCTATCAAGCATTTTGTTTTTAGAGTTCCCAGATAATAAATGTTTATTATTTATAAACATTTATAAGAATAAAGAAATTTACCGAATAAGCTTCGATGTCCATGAAGCGCATATAGTTCATTTCTTGCACAAATATGTGGACTCGTAAAAAGTTTTTGCTGAAATAACACAGAAAGTTTTCATTTTACACTCTTTAATACAGTTTAAAAAATTGGGATTTTTAACGAAAACATCTCATAATTCTTTTTAAAAGTCTGTCACAGTCATGAATTTAATGTTATTTTTTGAAAAAAAATAGTTAATTTTGAAGATATTAATTTGTATATACAACTGTAATTTCATTAAAATTTTTTTTAACAAAATTAATGCTATATATATATACAGTCGAACCCCGATAATTCGAAGTTGGAGGGACCAATGAAAAACTTCGAATTATCAAGAGGGTAGGATAAAACTCCCAAAATACCCGAAGAGAAATTTTTTCTAACACATTTAAATTTGAAACTATGTAATAAAACACAATTGTAAATATTTTATAAAATTATTTTAAAGTATTTTCAAAAAGTACATATAATACAGTAAAAATATTATACAGATATTATTTTTGTATTAAAACAATTATTATTATTACATAATTAATCTTTTTGACAAAAAATATCTGTTATCTTTAAAAATATGTTTAATTTGTTATAGGTTTCCTCAGACACTGTCTCCAACACCATTGGTTCTTCAAGGCAGGGCCCAGTTCAGCCCATGCTCTATTTGGTGCCACATGCCATAAGTCACACAGATGAGTCATAAATCGTCATGTCACTCCGACGCAAAATACACTATTCTAGATACGGACAGCTGACAACAAGTGTAGCCGGTCTATCGCCCACTTGAAGAAGGAAAGCAACAAAAGTATATTTTTGCTTGAGGATGGCAGACAGATGGTCATCAAAGAGACTACGTTACAGGGGAGACACGAAGAGACAACACAAAACATGCAAGCCCCAACCTGTTTGCTGCAGGATTCTACATGATAGTGAGTGCTCGAATTGTCGAGAGCTATATAAGATAACTTCGAATAATCGCGATAAATACAAATAATATGCACTTCATAATGTACCAAGAATTCAAAAAGAAAAAATTGAATTTCTTGAAAAGTAATTTTTTTAAATCTATGGTTTAGTATTGTGCATGGTATAACAAACAATTTGCTGTTTTATATCCATTGAAATCGGAAGCTTTCATTTTGATTTAAAAGTTAACTGATATGCTTAAAAGTGGTTTTGAAATTTTAAATGTAATATGAGTATCATATATAGATAAATACAAATCACATAGAAAAAAGATTTAATTTTACTTTGAGAAAATAATATATGTCCTTACTATATTCAAAACAATTAATCATCATTTTAATATTGCTGTAAAGGTTTTAGTATTTATTATAATGCCTCTATTGTAACTATATTTTAAAATATCTTACTTAAGATACGTTTCATTCAATTGTATCGAATTCTTATCATCAACGTTTTCTAAAAAATCTGATTGTAGTTCTGGCCACCTTTTTAAAACAAATTCTTGGAACTCTAGATTTGGCCACTCTGATGTTGATAGTGTGATGTCATAACGAGTATCTCTAGGAGAAAAAGAAATTTTTAATTAAAATATATATTTTAGTACTTTTCTCTCTATCTATCTATATGTATATACACTCTTTTGCAAAAAATCGAAGCACCAAGGAATTGTCCGATTGTAATGAAATTTCGTAGTCAAAGAGATCTTGATCAAACATGCAAATAATCAAATTTTCAAAGCCAGTGAACAGGGATTGTGGTCATAGTGTGCATTTTTGTCGAGCAACTTGTAAAATATAAAACCAGTGATAGAGGTGGACTATTTATCTTTTTTCGTCTTAGCCGTTGCGATTTCCTGGAGAAAAAACGAATGATGCCATCACGACGTATTCAAAGACCTTATAGGTAACTGAATGACTTCGAACGTGGTCGCATTGTTGGAATACAAGAAGATGGGTGGTCATACCGAGCAATAGGTCGCCACCTGCAACGTACAGACACAGCTGTCCAAAGATGCTGGCAGCAATAGCAATAGTTGCTGTGATGAACTTATCGACGAAATGAACGCTCTGGAAGGCCAAGATGCACAAATGCTAGGCAAAATCGAGTGATTGTTCGACAGGCTCGAACTGCTAAAATGGCATCATTGTCTACTATTCAACGTACTCAGCATCTTCACTACCCTCCGTGGTACCTTCCATCCTTTCACGGTGCTTGGCTGAGACGGGGTTACGTTCACAGCGGCTTCTAAGGTATCCAACTACTTGCGACTTTTTTTTTAAAATGGAGATGGGGATTTTTTTGTGGTTTTTAGATTTGTTGAGTACATTTTAAGAAAAATATGCTAAAATTAAGAAGAGAAAAAGAAATTATTATCACTAAAACGGGTAAAAAATGGGTAAAAATTTGCAAATTAAATTTGTTCATAAACTCCTGGTCTATTCTGCAACAGAAGCTTATGAACAAATTTTCAATTTTTCAATTCTGATGTGTTGCTATGTTATTCATTTTTAGAATGACTTTTAGGATAAGAGATATTTTAATTTTTGCAAAAACTAGAGCACTTTATCTTAGTTATTATATGAAATTGCTTAAGAAAACAGTGATTATATTAACATAAGGAACTGTAAATTTTGTAATAAAGCAGTGATTGATAAATCTGAAGGTTAAAACACTTCTACTATTATACAGAACATACACAAAAAAAAAATTAGTTAATTATTTTAAAATCTTTTTTAGGAATCGCTGTCCCCTTTTGAGATTTTCATAAAAACACATTTAGGCTTAAACGCGTTTTAATGTATGACATCTTGCTTAAAGTAATGACATCTGCTTTTACTAAAAAAACTTGTAGTTTTTGTTCTAGAGAACGGAAAATAATATACTTGGTATTTTTATAAAGCTAATAAGATGGCCTATAAAATAAATTCTAAAAAGAAATTTGTCAATTTTTGGCAAAATTATCAATTTTAGGGTTGTCGGATACCTTAAGACGTCTGCCTTTGACCCCACAACATCGTCTGGAGGGGTGTCGCAGACAATCATCATCGGACTGGCATGCCATCATCGAACTGCCATCGGACTGGCATGGCATAGTTTTCAACGATGAACCTCACTTTACTCTTGAAGCAGATGACCATCGATGAATGACTGACCACTGAAGATGCAGTGGTCAGCTGTCTCAATCAGCATTTGCTTTAGAAAGGCATACAGCCATAACCCCTTGTGTGACGGTGTAGAGTGCTATCTCATACGACAGTAGTTCATCTCTAGTGATCCTCCATACATCTTTAACAGTTCAATGATATGTTGATATCAACCTGCGGCCGGTTGTATTATTTTATATGGCACGTCATCCGGGGTCTAGTTTCCAACAAGATAATACTAGGAACCATACGACTCGCATATTTCTGAACTGCCTTCGTACCGTTATTTCTCTTCCTTGGCCAGCAAGATCACCCGATCTTTCTTCAAAGGAACATGTCTGGCATATGGTAGGATGCCAGATTAGGGTAACCCAAAATATCGCAGATCTGGAGCAACAACTGGTGAATGCTTAACAGAATGTATCAGAGGAGAAGATTAGGAACCTCTATCACTCTTTACCGAGACTTATACAAGCAGGTATAGCCACCAGGGCTGTTGCCATCAATTACTGATTTGAACATTCAAGCTGTAGTCGTGAGCCGTGGATGAGCTCTATGGTCTCTATATTTTTTATCACTTTATTATCTGTGTATGAGCTGGATACATATTTAATTTCATTGAAAACAACCACTTCCTTCATGGTTGTTTGATTTTTTTGCACAAAAGATTGTATATATTTAATTTCGGACAATATTAGAGAAATCCCCCTTTTTGTTTATCTACTGTGTATCTACAGTGTTAGTGTCGAGAATATATAATTTGAAATAACTTTAACCTTGCATTCGTAGTGCAATATTTAAGATTTTTTTTTCTGTTATTGCACACTACAACTGATCATAGAAATTGACGTTCGAGAATCTTGGAATTGCTGATAGAAAATATTAAGCATCAATTTATTTGAGAAACATAAAAAGAAGTGAAAACTTACAAGATTTTAAGAAAGAGACAGATTTATGGAATGATGCTAAAAGTGGGGAACTAATAAGCGCATCACATTAAGAACTAATAATTATTTTTTTTAAAATTAATATTTGTGAAATTGGAATTTCTTGGGAAAATATTAAGCATAAACTTATTCAAAGAAGAGCAGAAACTGTAAATCTTTTTGAAATGTTGAAGAATTTTATAAGAGAGACGCAAAGCTGTGAAAGTATGCCTGGAATATGAAAGAACAATTATATGTAATACTTATAAATGGTGAAAGCAATTTATTAGTATTTTTTGATGCAAAAATATTAATCTCTTCTGAGCTTTTTCTAGCTACCTTTTTCTGCTCCGGTCTCCGAAGACAAGGCGACTCAGAATTAGATATGCGGTTTCAGATAAGATTTTCTTGCTTTCTGATTTTTGAGGTTAGAAAAAAAAAATTATTTTAGGTGTTCTCATAAAAAAACTTGTCAAACGAAAATGGGCAATTGAATAGAGTTAGTTTTTATCTATTTTCAAAAAAGAAAAATAAACAATTAGCAAGCATTGATTAATTCAATTATTTAAAATAAAAATAGGAACTAGAAGTGTATATAAAGAGAAAAAAATACAAACATACTGGCAGGCCGGCTTACAAAGAATTGTGCATGCATTAGTTTCATTCTCGTCGAAAAATGATTTGAAATCTTCTTTACAATCATCTGAAATAAAAAAAAATCATAAAAATTTCAATAGTGCTCACTAAAGCTCTGAAATATATTGCGCTGCAAAATTTTGATAATTAATACCATGGTGTTTAAAAAGTGTGTGCAAGTGTGAACGCTGATCAGTATTCAAATACACTATGTGAGATTCAGAATACACAATACCGAGTAATAGTCAGAAAGGAAAGAAACTCGGCAAACAGAGAAAGACAGCAATGAACAGCAAGTGACGTTTATTTTGAAATGATACTTGCAATACAAGAGAGAAAACCATGCCAACTTTGTAAGTTGTAGGACTACCTCATACAGTGATACACAAAGCAACAGGTTTAAATACGGATGGTGCCCTGAAAGATAGTTCTCCATTCCTTGTCCATTTGCTACACCTCATTTTCTGAATGCGGATTTGGCAGGGCATAAAAGTGGTGTCCAATCATTTTCCAGAAGTATGCAATTAGTGAGAGTTATGAAGAGAATAGGGGTCAGGGAAGCATCTATACATCTTGCAGAATACATTGGTTAATACATACGGCGTGTGGTTGAGAGTTATTTTGCTAGTAAATTGTATTTGACACACCTCGAAGGAAGGGGAATGTCACCTACTGCTGCACATCACAGGTATCGTAGAGATCACGTATCAGAAGGAGCCATGTTAGTAACTCCAAGTTTTTGTCGACTGAGCCCAATCTCGCAGGGTTAACAATAATCAGAAACATTATACCCATCAATTAAGCTCCAGTGGCTGGAATTCATAGCTTCTTTTAAGAAGTCTGCTGTTCAGCCAATGGCATCGTCGATTTTGTTTTCAGTGGCAATGGTATTGAACTATGTAGATGATGGAATGAAACAGAATCATGTTCTCTTATGAGTTCTTTTACATTTCAGGAAAGATAGTCGCAGCGTAAGAATCAAACGATGAGATAGGAACTGGTTCAATCCGACCATAAATGTGGAATGCCACACCTAGCGACAACTGGCATCAAGGTTTGGAGAAGCGTAGCATACAATAGGCAGTTACCACTGGAGCGTATTGGTGCCATTAAGAATGCTAGAAAATTAGCAGATGACATGCTGCAGGTAGTAGTATTACCTTTCTTTCAATGCTTATCCTATGCCATTTATTAGTAGGATAACATACAGTCTCTTACGAGATGCATCAGTTGAGAAGTTCCACAAGATAACTAGGTGCATTCCTCTCAATCGGTGACCTTAATCTTATGCCTATTGTGCACATCTGGGGCGTGAGTTAGCGTCATTTGTAGTATTCAGTCATTTGTGTATCATTATTTGTGAAGAGTTGTTAGAAATGGTCAAGATTGAATGGTCACTTATCCTTCCAGTGATAACTCCCTAGAGCTCATTGAGTCTGTTTTAAGAAGTATTAGAAACTGTATTGTCACTTTCAGTGGATTCAAGTGTGGTGGTGTCCTCCACTATATTATTGTATTGTTTTAAAATAAACATAACTTATTGTTCTATTCTTCTGTCCTGCTCCTAATTTAGGATTTTATCATTTTATTTCCACTTTTTGGTGGCATTTAGCTTTCTCTGTTATTCATGGTAAATATATATATATATATAAATGTATGTGTTTGTGTAATAGAAAATTAAATAAGAACATTGTAAATAAATTTAGCTTTGTAAATGTGGTTTAATTTTTCATATAAAATTATGTTTTTTTCCAGTTAATTTGAATGGCCAAAAATTTCAAAAGTAAAGGTGTAAATGCTTTTTTCTTAAATTTTCATTCTAATTCAGGAAAATATGACCCTTTATTTAGAAATGTTAAGCAGACCTTTTTTTATTAATTTACTCGTGTTTACTAATAAAAATGATCTGCCAAATTAATAACTTCTTGCGCATATTTCATTACCGTAAAATCAAAATTTGTATTCCGCATGGGAATGGTTAAAGCTGTAAAATTTATTTAGATATTTTTGTATAAATAATACTTACCTTCTCTTTTGCTGCATGGGTTGCAGAACTTGTGAGTGCTGTTGACTTGTTCTTCAACGCAATTACATTTTTGAAGCAAATGGATTTCTCTGCATAGTGACTGGCAAAACTAAATTTAAATAAATCAATACAGAGAAACTTTTTTTGTAGACATAAATTAAGAATTTGTGACTAAAATATCATATAAATTAAAAAAACAACAACAATATCAAACATAATTCAGTTTTCAGATGGCCTATCACATGGCTCCACGAGTAAACTCATATCGACTTCTAAAATCTATTATACAAGATGATAATTATTTTAGATGTCCTAAGATATATCTTCTATGAAAGCTTGCCATTGAGATAATGATTCGGAATAATATATGTGACCAAAAATTCATCTATGCCGTGAAGCACCATAACGACAAATTAGAAGTGTAGACTAACTTTCATTTCAAGTATCTTTAATCACGAGTTAACGCTCATATGAATAAAAATGTAAAGAAAACGGAATAGAAAGTGCGTGTGTTCCATAAGAAAAAAAACAAACAAACAAGTTAATTTTCAGCTTGCTAGTTAGCTTATTGAACCTAAATTATGCATTAAAATAATGCAATGAGAATTTGGTTGAAAAGTCTGACCGTGTGGGGAAAAAAATTCTTAAAAACATTAGAACAATGATAACTTCTTTAAAACTATTCTTGCGTGGAAAAAGAGACAAGTTTCCTTGAAACATGAGACAGAGAGAAAGAGAGAAGAAAGAGATAGAAAGACAGAAAGAGAGAGAAAGAGATAGAAAGACAGAAAGAGAGAGAAAGAGATAGAAAGACAGAAAGAGAGAGAAAGAGATAGAAAGACAGAAAGAGAGAGAAAGAAAGACATAGAGAGGAGAGACCTTAGAGAGTGAGAGAGACAGAGAGAGAGGTGAGACTTTAGAGAGTGAGAGAGAGAGGCCTTAGAGAGAGACACAGATAGAGAAAGGAGACTTTAGAGAGAGAGACACAGATAGAGAGATGAGAGACCTTAGAGAGAGAGAGAGCCTTTTTGGGAGATAAAGAGGTTTCCAGTATTGTCTCTATAGTTGTAACCTATTTTTGAGAGCAACAAGCAACATTTTGATAGAGTTCATCTTTCTCCTAACACAGTTCAAGATGGAGTTTGCTATGTTGTTAAGAGGTTTTGACTCTATATATAGTATATTAAAATCTGTAACCTAAATCCTAAAATTGACAATTAAAAAATAGTTATAAAAACTTCTGCTTGATCGACACGTTCAACGTCATAGCGGCATTTATGTGGTAAAAAACATATCAAATCTGTTTTTATTGGAGAGGTATCTCTCGTAAGAGTAATATTTTAATTTAAATTAAAATTTATGATGCGTTACGAGCTAATGTAAATCGCTTATTGGTTTAAATATGAATAAATAATATATATGCTTACTGCAAGTTTTCTTCAAGTTATAATAAAGTTATAATAAAAGTTTTACTATTAACTTGATCAGAAGTTAGCTTTTATCACAAGAATATGTCTGCAGAGATACTTTCTATTTAAATATTTATTTGAATTATTTTAAGTTTTGATTCCTTCAAATTTCCCTTATGTTTATGAGGAAATCAAAGAAAACTATGATTATTTTCATAGATAATTAGAAAAAATATATGATTTTTTAAAGGCTTATTGCTTTTTCTTTATGATAATCACGTTAAATAGAACATTAGGATAATAAAAGTTGAAAAAAATCTAGTTTATAATTTTTTTTGTTACTGAAAGAACCTAAAAATTTAACATGCAACTTTCATTTAATTGCATAAATCTATAAATATATCTACCTATAATTTTTAGGTTCATTTTACAATATGTTTTTACAATATGTTCTGTTATTTTCATTTTGCTTCTGTTTGATTTTCCTGTTAAAAATATATCATAAATAAACACTAAAGAGACAATATAGAATTAAATTTTTCAGAAACATCTAAAAATAAATCCATTGAAATGATTATTAGCGCATCGTTTGATTTGTTTTTGATTTCTTACCTCATACGTATAGTAAGTATGGTTTTTGAGATAATCGTCATATTTATTCTTAAGAAGTTCTGAGAGAGGCGAATCTTCAAAAGTTTTCGTACAGTCTCCGTAGGGGGCTGGAAGTCTTTCAATTTCACGCTGTAACATATATATATATTTATAGTATATGAATAAAATAAGTAATACAAAAGAATATCCTACTAAACTAAGACAAATGTACAACAGAATTTCCAAGAATCTGAAATATTGAGCAATTAAAAATGAAAGACAGAAAAAGTGATTGGACTAAAATGGATAACTATTATGATTTCTAAGGCTGTCACTGATTTAGGACAGTGAAATAGGGTTAAGCTTTGCTTTGTGGATCCAACCTTCCCTTTCAGTGGAAATTTTCGACATAATAGAAAAACAGAACCCTATTGAAAATTAGGCCTACACGTGGGATGGCCTACACGTGGGGAACACGTGGGATGAACACAAAATAATAAAAATGAAAAGAATGTGTATGAATGTTGAAAATAGGTTTTTCACAAAAGAGATAAATACCAAAAGAAAATTTCAAATATATGTAAATAATTTAAGTACATATCTAAATATTTACTGAAACTGATTTCTTTTCTCGTGGTAGTTAACTAAGTAAACTTTAACTGTAAGTAAATTAGCTAGCAAAATTTTAAATAAATCATAATCCTTTCAGTAATTTTCAGTGTTAAAACATATGAAATTATAAGTTGAAGTATAATATAAATGAGTCTAAAACAGGGGTTGGCAACCTATGGCATGCGTGCCACATGTGACACGCAGTACAATTCTCAGTGGCACGCTGCACTACACTGTAAATGTATCAATTTTTGAGTGAATGGAAGTTGACAAATTTGGAATGAAACTTATTTGTTCAGAATTATGGATATTTATGGAATTATGAAAAAATTCTGAAAGATAACTCTATAGATAAATTTATACAGCTATTTTGTCAATTATTGAATGTCATCGCTGGAGAGATTTAATTGTTTGAAGAGAGAAAATTGCATGTACTCTGCTTTCCGCTTTTGTTTTTACATATCTAAGTAAAAAATATTTCCTCATAAAAAATGTTTCGTGTCCACAAAGAAATTGTTTAAAAATTACAGGCTCAGAATAGTGTCAAATTTAAAGTAACACATTATACCCCTGCTTTTGCGGTATAAAAGTAGAACGGTTCAAGCGTTAGGTTCGCATTCAAATTTGTTATTTATCCTTTTTATTTAACTGTTATGAAAAGAAATACTTATATTTATGTTTATTTCTTATTTTAATAAATATGTTTAAAAATACATAATGTATATGTACAATATGCATAATTATATGTACAATTTTAATTTAAAATTTTTTAATGAAGAAATAGTTATATATTTTATGCTGTTTATTTTTACGTTAATAAATATCTTTATATGATGCAAAATTAACTCTTAATAAAACTGTAAATCTATGTTATTGACCTCTATTCTCAAACTCTGCATGAATAACTGAGGAAATTGTATTGTTTAAAAAATTTCATACTGTGTGGAACCCTGGATCATATTGGTAGATTGGTTTGGCACGCCACACCTAAATGGTTGCCGACCCCTGGTCTAAGACATTTGTTTCAGAGTTATTTAAACCCTTTACACAGTGCATTAAAAGAAAAACAAAATTAACAAGTTAGAAACCAACTAAGAAATAATTAAATGATTTTTTCCTCATTCAAAATAAAATTTTGTGCACTGTTTTGAGTTATTTTTATTCATTAATTGATTATCTTTTCAATACACTTTTTTCATTCTTTTCAGAACTTACTATTTAAAGAATATGTTCTTTTAAAATAATTTTTTACAAATTTCTTAGAAATAATTTTTAATTTTTGAATAAAAATTAAAAAAAATTAGAGGTAGAAATTATGTTTTATAAAAACAAGATATTGAAATAAGTAAGTGCCTTATGAACGGCTATTATATATATGTTTTTGTTTTCTTACTATTCGAATGCTCATGTAAGATTTTGTTCCCGGATGAAGAACAATCCCACCTCGGTCAACTGTTGGGTATGCTTCTCTAGGATGAATCAGAATTCTAACTCCATACTCTGGAGAAAGGAGATTCCAATACTCATTCCTCTCGATATTCAATGTAAGAGTTAAACCTTAAAAATAACAAACATTTTCACTAGGTGTATAAAACTATGTTTATTTTTTAAATGAAGTTTTTGAAAGTATTTAAGTAAATGTGTTAATATGTGTATGGATTAAATTGTAAAATCTCTTAGAGATTCATAGTAGAAACATCACAGATATAGATAAAAAAACCTGCATGAAACTTTATAAAGATTCAAAAATGAAATGTAAAAATATATAAAACACTATCAAGAATTTTACTTCAATATTTTTTAAATGTTTTCTTACGTTATTCTACATAGAATTAATAAATGCATTAACAGTCTCTGAGAATTTTATCATAAAATTGAATGTATAAGAAAAAAATTAGTAAAAAAGTAAAATGGAAATAAAATTCTATGCAGTAGGTATACGTCTTAAGACCACATGTTTCAAATCTTTGGACATATCGTAGAGTATGTTTTTCAAATGAATTATTCGCATAAGAAATAAAGGTAAAGTGATTAATAAATTTTTTGGAAAAATATTGGTTTTGCCATATTATACATTGGTGGGAGTGTATAAAATTCTTTATAAACAGTTCTTAACATAAAAATTCACATCGACAAAAGCTTTTAAAAGAAATAAAGGAAAATTTAACCAGCTTTAACTTTATTTTTCTTGTCTCTGTTCTATATGAGGGCTATTTTTAAAGAAAGGTCCGTTGGCGCGTATAGTTCCCTAGTTCACGCGTACGCAGCAACGAGTCTCTGCGTCACTGACCAGCATCCTTTGCGAACACTCCTGTGCCATTTCCAGCTCTGTAGCAGTCGTGTAAGCTTCGCTGTGCGTCTTTAAAATGTTTAAGGTGATTGAATAGCGCACCAAGTGGGAGATAGGTCTGTTATCCGTTTTTTGACTGCGAAAACCATGTCGGCTGCAGACATTCGTCGCCAGATAACAAAAGTTTATGGCACTGAAGCAAATTTCGAAAATGGATCAGGACGTTTAAAGATGAGAGCCTCACACTTCTCGAACGACTCGGGACTTAATCGAATTTTTAGCTGGGAGGTTTTGGAAGCATGCCACCTTACTGCATTTTCTGGTACCTCAAACACAGTCCTGGCGGGAAGCGTTTCAGTGACAACGAAGAAGGGTAAGTGGCCGTGAACTCTTGGTTGTCCGACCAGGCGACAGACTTCTTTGAAGAGGGTTTTCAAAACTTAGTTCTAAGGTATGACAAGGGCATTAATAAACTCGGCAACTATGTAGAAAAATAGGCAAAAGTATGAACAATCTTAAAATAAAGGTTTTTTGAAACAAAATGTTGTAGCTATTTTTTTAAAAACAAAAGGACCTTACTTAAAAAACAGCCCTCGTATAATTGGGCATTGGTTGGTCAACATATTTGACCTGTTTTTAAAATCTATCTGAAGAGCTTTGCTCCGATTTTTTTTCACTGGATGTTTCAAAATTTTAAAATTTTCTAGTAATTCTAAATAATATCAATTCAACGCACTTTTTTAGAGTAGTACTTCTCAGCAAAATTTTTGACAACAACCTATGTCAAAAATAAGGTCTCTTTCCAAACAAAACTTTTCGTGTCCAAAGAGGTTGTGTATGAAATCGGACTTATTACAAAGTAGACGCATGCTGAAATATTATTATATAATACTTTAGTCATACTTAACACCCTGTTTGATCTTAACGGCCTCGTGCCACTAACGCCCGAGAGTTCAGACAAGTTAAGTCAGCTTTGCAAAACCGTACAGCAAAACCACGGAACTTTAGTCAGACAGAGGTCTTGTTTGCTGCTCGACAAGTATTTGCACGAGCGGTATGTTTACATCTGAAGTAGCATAAAGTGTCTGTCTGCAAGATAACCAATATTGCGGCTTTATTTTGACAATAAGGCATACAGATGCAAGGCGACCGTGTTGTGCCTAACGACAAACAGGGCACAGGAATGGAACCGTGTCTTCTTTTCAGACGAGTTTCGGTTCTCAGTTTGCAGCATCATGATGGACGTATCCGTGTCTAAAGACACCAAGGAGATCGTGCGTGGTCTGTTAACTTTTGATATCGTCAGATGAGCCGTGCACTTGGTTTGACGGTATGGGCATTTATTGGGTACACAACACGAATCCTTCTTGTTTGCACTGTTGGAACTCTGACCAATCAGAGTTACTTTTCTCAGACTGCATATTACCCATATTTTTTTCACTTACATCGACACGGAGTTTTGGACTATTGCCCTAGGTCCCCGACAGTTGTCCGAGATCTTTTACCCATTGGAAGCATTTGGTAATAGGTTGCTGAAAGACTGGGTTGTCAAAGATATGAAGCCACTTCAATGATGAAATGTATCATTCATTTAAGGCAACGAAGAATGGCTTGTCCATATCTGTCTTTCAAGTCTAGTTCAATTAAAAATGAGTTGCTATGCAATTTAAAGTATCCTCAATTTTTGTATGTATTGCGCTAACAAGTAAATCAAGTATTACTAAACTTTTGGAAATTTATTTCGTTGATTGTAATAATAGTTTAAAAATCACTTTGATCCATACTTTACGTTCCATTTTGTTCATCCATGGGTTCTATCACTTTATTATTAGTTATCAAAAGACAAACATTCGGTAATTCAATAACTATCAGTATATTTGATGATTAATGTAAGAAATAACTTATATCTGAATGGTATAATGACATTGTGCACTTTTTTGAACGAGAAGTATCACATATCTGAATTGTTTTTCTGAAATTTAATTTAAGTGTTAAAAATGTTGTTATTCAAGTAAAGATATTACTTTCCTTTTGATGAATATCTAATAGATAATGTGAAGATTATGTGTGTAATCTGTAGAGTAATTAGATGTTATGAGAAATGAAGTAATTTTCTGTAAGCGCACACACATGTGGGAAAGTATTTTCTGTTACATGGTAAATTCTAATTTATATATTTAATTATTTAAGAAATTCACATTCTTTATAATATTTAAAAAATATACAGTTTTAAGTACACGAAAGAGAAGTATGAAATAAAATTGCGAATTTACCTAATGTTTGACCAGTTCTTCTAACTTTCCCCAAGGTACTTTGATTCAGTTTTATTGTGTGACAATATCCAAGTCTTGTTGAAGGGTAATCAGTAATAGTTATATTTTCTGTTTCCAATGGAAGATCTCGCGTAATGCTTGGAAAAAAAATACAAGAATCAAAGACACAGAATAAAAATTGCTATACAATATGAATAGATAGAGGAAACATTTATGAAAAAAACCTTATGATTTATATTGCTACTTAAAACATAGTATTAAAAATGGTAAAGGATTAAAATTTATGAGATTCTAAGAAAATTTAAAATACTGTAATATGAAACATACCATTTGAATATAATTAAAATTTTGAAATCAATCTCTGAAATTCACCAGTTTTCTTCATTTATTTCAAAATTGTTGCTCTTTGATATTTATAGAATTGAATACGAGAATTACATTTTCATTTATATGTTAAGAAACTAAAGAAAGTTTAATGTATATTTTTTAAAGTCTTTTTATAAAACTCTAATTTTGTTGACATAGACTCTCAAATAATAAATTCATTATTTAAGTATTTCCAGTTTAAATAATATTGATCAGTAATTATTTTAGAAGAATAATAGATGATTAAAAAGGGGAGATTCAGATAATAATAATTTAACTGGGGAACATATATTTTAATAGAGTATGAACAATTATTCATGTAAAAGAAGTCAAAATGCCTTTATTTTTATTTTTAAATCAAATAATTTAAAAAAAATTCCAGCAAAATCATTGACACATCTTGCTCTTTTCTGGAACCTTAAAAGTTTATTTTGCCGTTTTAGTGTAGGCTAAATGCGGCAGTTGGAAGAGGGAGTGCCAGATCGGTTGTTGTCCTCGTCACTTGACCATGGTTCAGAACTACGAGGTGCCTCTTCAATAGTCCTCTTGTCCCTTCAAAGTTCGCCGTAAACCAAAAATCAAATCAAATTAAATCAAATTGACATTTTAATTCTTTCGGTAAACGAAGGATGACAATATTATAGATATTTTATAAACGGATCGGAAACATGAGATACAGTTGCACTAAAAATCTTTTTACGGTAAAAAAGCTTCTCATATTAAAAGAATGACCTCAAGTTCTCCTCACGGTATGCTACGAAAAATCTAGAAAGGGAATCAAAAGTTCTGAGGTAAAGAGCTGATTGAGGCTTATAATTACAGCCTAAAGACTATTGGTCTAAAATTAATTTAATATAAAAAATAAAAATCACAGATTTAAAGATAAAGTATAAAAATGTTTTTTAAATACTGGTTTGCACCCATCTCTAAAATCTGTAATGAAAACTGATAGTTGGGTAAAACAAAAATAACATAAATATATTAAAAAAACAAACGATTTTTTTAATCAATTAAGAGCTTAGAAAAAGTTTTTGAAAAAGATGGATGTACAATTACAAGATTTCAAAATAAAACATCATGTTTTAAGCTTACGCTACTGCAATTAATTCAAAAGAAAAGTAGTGCTTATTATTTAAATAAAAGATAGAACAATAGGTTCGGAGAATTGTTACTCAAACAAACTATGGTCCAACTCTGTCATAATCAACTCAAAATTTAAAAATAACTGTGTTAATAAATTTTTTTCATTAAAAGAAGTTTTAAAAATTCAAATTATTCTTGTCCATTGATTCGATTTCTTAAGGTCTCTATTTAATAATTCATAATTTATTGAAGAGCTCTGGTAAAAGGTCTAAAATATTTGTAAATCTTTGAGTTAAAAGAAATTATTTTTGTACCTAGTCAGAGTTTTTGTGACTATATTTTTCACAGATTCATAGAGTAAAATTTAGAAAATAGCTATGAAAATAGGTAACATTTGTTGATATATAAGTAATATAAAAGATTAATTTTCGTAAATACAATAATTTTCTACCATTTATTAAATAAATTTGCCACTCGTATATCTACAGCTAGCAGCTTCGATTTTTTTAAAATAATTTTTTCTTGATCCCCCCTCTCCCGTTTGAGAGCATGCAACTATGTATATCAGGGAAATCGAGGGATGACGAGTATACTCGTCATATAAAATTGCGTTTTTATAGAAAATACTTATTGTATGGGGCTATAAAGTAATTAAGCTTGGTTGCGGTTTCATGAGACCGACGGTCCTTCCGACTTAAGTTTTTACGGATATCTATGATTTTTAGTGACTGTCAAAATTCCTGGACAGAGAGACCTAAACACATATTAATTTACTTCACCTCTTGACTGACAAAATATTTTCTACCTGTCTTGACACTAAGAAAGTTCTGGAGAGATGCTGTAAGGTTGATCACAGCTTACCAGAAAGCACCTTTACTTTCCCACCCCAGTAAAATACCTATTCATTAAGCAGCACGACATTGGGCCATTACTCTAATGTCAGCACATGGTTTTAACATCAAATAATTGGCATTTACGCCACTCAATAGCTAGGTAACTTCGGGCCAACAGCTATCAATGGGATCAGCGCTTGGTCGGCGTCACGCATTTGTTCTACGTTTGACCATACCTGAAGGAACCTTATTATAAATCAGCTTTCCGACTTTCGCCTTTACCCCTTTTAGGCTAACTTCTAAGAAACATTATCTTCGCACATAAATAAATTCATCATGTAAACTTATGGGCTGTTTCAGCCGGTGAATAAGGGGACGCATGAGTTCATCTTAAATTTTTTTCATATTTTTTATTTGTTTTACTTCCGGCTTGGACTCAAAATATTCTAAGCGTCTTGAAATTTAAGACTATGTTTTTTTCTCAAAAATTGCAATTTAAATAGCCAATGGTCACTGTTTCTTACTCATGACAAGTTAACTCATCATGACGCAAATTCCTGCAACTTCTCCATGATGAATATACTTCGTACATTAACTGGTTAAAAACTCGCATTTTTTTATAACTGTCACAAAAAATTAAATCTGTCGTGTTATTTATTTCTGAAAAGGGATTCATTTTTATACGAAAATTTGAAGCGGTTTCATAGAATAAAGAAAATATATTTGTGCATTTTCTTGCAAATATTTTTTTGAAATTGATGAACTTGGGGGAAAGTACTTTAACGTTCTTATAAATTTCTTACTGGATTTGATAGAATCCGTCAAATCAGATCTGTTAGTTTCAATATTTAACAAAATATTTTAAGTCACAGAAATATAAGCATTGTTGCGATTAATGGGGGAAGATTTTATAACTAGATAGTGTGTGTGTTACAGTAAATTTTAAAGAACAAAATTATAGAATAAAGCGAAACTTTTTTCTTTTCAAAAAATTTTCTTCGAGCACATAACAGTAATAAGAACAAGTTTTCTTGGTTAAGAAATTCTTAGATGTTTTCCAGCGATAAATTATACATAACAAAAAAACTAATCTATACCTTTGATTAAAGCAATCTTTTGAATTATAAGTACATTGCACGATGAGGTCATATACTTTATGCCCATAGGTCTTAAGGTGTTCTAAGGTTACTCCAAGATTAGTCCAAATGTCACTTAGATCTTTTGCATCACTTTTATTTAAAAATGAATCTTCAGATGCGAAACAAAATCCTAAGAAATTACGAAAATAATTAGTTATATTTTACCACTTATAAAGTTATTCAGATATTTCTCAATGCCACTTTAAGAAGAGAATTAGTAATCGTAAAAAGTATAAGCTTATTTCAGAAAATGGGATGCGAATAAAAAGGAACGGAGTTATATTTGTGTATAGCTAAACACTATAGTATTTAATTAAAAACATTCTAGATAGTGTGAGTTATAGGTATTTTTGGTACATAGTACGATAATTTAAAGTTTCATGACAAGATTTATAGGTACATTGACGATTAGAAGGACAATGAATGTGCAAATGCTTAAAACTGATCAAAGTGGCAAATTTTAATTTCTGAATAAAAAAAATAGCATTAAAAATCTGTTTTTTTTGTAAAGTATAACACACACACAAGACACACACACACACACACACACACACACACACACACACACACACACACACACACACACACAACACAACACACACACACACACACACACACACACACAACACACACACACACACACACACACACACACACACACACACGCACACACCCACACACACACACACACACACACACCACCACGCACCACGCACCACACACGCACACACGCACACACACCACGCACACACACACAACACACACACGCGCGCGCGCGCGCGCGCGTGTGTGTGTGTGTAAGGCACTCTCTTCATTTGTGGCTGCTAAAAGACTGGATAATTTGAAGATTCTAATAATAAGAAAGTCTCTATTTTTTCTATTTTTAATCAAATTTTTGCAATGTATAAGGCATAAATTCTGTCATATATTAATGAATTTTTTAAAAAAAAAGTAGGTATTAATTGTCTGATTAAAAATGAGGGGCCAGGAAAATCTCTTGAAAAAATCGGTATTATCTAGTTTAATATTTGTTGTATAATGAGAGAATGCATAATAACCAAGAGTAAAATTGTTGAAGTCAGTGTTTTTTTATTTGTATATATTGTGAAACTACAGAAATATCTTACTACAGTTTTGTAACTATATTTCTAGATATGCTCTTACCTTTTTCTCTGTTGTGCGTAGAATTCTTATTTTTTTCTAGCTGATCTTCTAAAAAGGATTTTTTGAGGATATTGAGATTGCATACTGTGAGAGCAGGAAAATCAAGTTCTTTGGCGTGAATTTCTTCTGTTGTAGTTACTTTTGAAAATCTAAGATATTTCTGGATAAGAAACGAACAATGATACGTGCAAGCAGCTAAAGCAGTCAGAAATATCAAAGTCCATAGCAGCTTTCCTAAAGTTCCTTCTGTTTCAGAAATCCTCCGTAATCCATGAGTAGTAGACTGCGAAGCAAAGTTTTTACACAAAGTGCTAGTATTTATTCGTTTTGAATTATCACCAAGCATATGAAAACCTAAAAATAACACATAATTAAAAAATTGCCGCATGATGATATACTGTGAAAATCGCATAACACAATACTTAAAGGACTGAAATGTTTCTACGTGCCGAACAAATTTCGTGTAAAAAAGTATTACAAAAAAAAAAAGAAAAAAAAATACATCAACACAAAATTAAGTTTGTTAGAGTTTATTTTATTTACATAAATATGTTTTTTTTATCCATTGGGGCTGTAGATTGGCATTTTTACCATTGCAGACCTAGTACATCCCCAGGAGCTGATATCACTCCTTAGTGCGGCGCCATATAGGCGGATACTAATCACCACAGGTAATTTTGACGTCCAGTTTCCTCCACAGAGGGAATCCACCTGAGCTCTGACGATGCGAATCTGTGCTAGGATTTAATTTTTCCGAGAGTGCCCCAGCCAAACAGACACTCTAGGGATCTTTCACAATTTGTATAATGATTCGACATGGTCACTGTCGATTTTCTGCATCACGAAAATACACCGACTTGGGCCGGGGTTGAGCCCGCAACCTTGGGTGCAGAAGGCCTGCGACAAACCGGCCATGCCACCCAGCCGGCTGTACATAGATATGTATATGTGCATATATATTTAATAAAAATTAATGGGACAGGAACATTCAGAAGAACTAAAAGAAACTTAACACAAAATTTAAAAATTTTTTGAAAAACAAAACATTTATCGAGTTTTGGAAAAATAATCTGATAATTTTTTTTGCATTACAGTAGAACGTCATTTATCCGAATCAATTGGGACTGGACACCATTCGGATACGCCATTGTTCGGAAAACCGAAAACTGAATGCGATCCATGCAGTATATGAAACCGGACACTATACGAATATTGAAAATCATCACATGCAGTTCATCACATCATGAAATGCCATGATAGTTCACAACTCAACAAAAGAGCATGTATACACCCCTCACTTAAAAACAAACTGACCTAATATTCCACGCAGATGTTTACCAAATCACCCATTTGAAATTCACCAAATATCCCTCACCTTGGGTTTTCCCGTCACTATTGGCCTCACACGAATCAACTGTTGAGCATTCCACTGTTTGAAAACGTATTCATATACAGTACATGCAGTTGACAAAAAAAACCTAATTGGGAAATTTGACGCTCCGGCTAGTAAACGTTCGGATAAACGACGTTCTATTGTTTTTATTTTAACTTCAAATTCTCAAAAAATTGTTCGATATTGTCCATTTTGTTATTCATTTTCAACATTAGAATATGTCGTCGTCAGAATCTGCATCAATGATGTTTTTTGAGCTTTGAGCAAACTCCAAAATGTATTTATTTACCATAATGAGGGCTGCCCACACATTATCATCATCTACTGCGACGAATTATTCACACCCTTTTTAAATTTCGCCTGCGTGGCTGGTGTTTTCCGTATTTTGTTCATTCCCAGAAGGGATATTTTTTCGTGTTAAGTGACTTTCGTTTCGTATTAAGAGAAAAAAAATGTATCAAAATGCTTAATAGTTTATTGGGATAGTTGCATCATTTCGTGATAACCGATATTGCTTCTTAAGGTATTCAACTACCCTAAAATTGTGAAATTTGCAAAAAATTGACAATTTTTTATGATTTTATTTGATATGCCACCTTATTAGTTTTATAAAAATACCAAGTTTATTATTTCCCGTTCACTAGAACAGAAACTGCAAGTGTTTTAGTGAAGGCAAATGCCATTACTTTAATCAAGATGACGCGGTTTAATCGAAATGTGTTTTTTTGAAAATGTTCAAACGGGTCCAGCGATCGCTAAAAGATTTTTGAAAATAATTAACTGAAATTTTTTGTGTATGTTCTGTATAATAGTAGAAATGTTTTATCCTTCTGATTTATTAATCAGTGTTTTATTACAAAATTTACACTCCCTTATGTCAATATGATCACTGTTATTTTAAGTCATTTCATATAATAACTAAGAAAAAGTGCTCTAGTTTTTTGTGAAAATTAAAATATTTCTTAACCTGTAGGTCACTTTAAAAATGAATAACATAGCAACACATCAGAATAGAAAAATTTAAAATTTGTTTCTAAATTTCTGGCACAAAATGGGCCCCGTTTACATTATTTTTTTCAAATTTTTACCAGTTTTACCCGTTTTAGCAATAATAATTTCTTTTTCCCTTCTTAATTTAACTTAATTCCCTTCTTAATTTAAAGCTCAAACGGGGACAGTGATTTCTCAAAAAAATTTTGAAAATAATTAACTTAAATTTTTTGAGTATATCCTATATATATAAAGGAGAAAAGCGACTCACTCACTAACTGACTGACTGACTAATCACGATATCTCTGGAACTATAAAACCTACAGACTTGAAATTTGGTAGACATGTTCCTTTCATAGAGTAGACATCAGCTAAGAACGGATTTTCCGAAATTCGAAAGGCAAGGGGCGTTACGGGGGGTTAAGGGGCGTTATAAATAATTGTTTCCATGTTTAAACTACTCAATGTACAATTTTGAAATTAGGTAAGCAGATTCCTTTCATACAGTAAAGATCCGCTACAAAATAAGTTTGGTGAAAATCGACCCCTAAGTGGCGTTGTAGGGGCTTAGGGGGCGTTATAGACAATTATTTCCATTTTTAAACTATTTGACGCACTGTCTTTAAATTTGATATAAATAGATTCCTTTCGTAGAATAATGATCAGTTAAAAAACGGGTTTTATGAAAACAGACTTCTAAGTGGCATTGCGGGGGATTAAGGGGCGTAATAGATAAATATATCCGTTTTTAAAATTCTTCACCTACCTGCTTGAAAATTGGTAGGTAAGTTTCTTTAATGGAGTAAATATCCGCTACAAAATGGGTTTTGGGAAAATTGACCCCCAAGGGGTGTTGCGGGGGCAGGGGGTTTAAGGGGCGTTATAAATTCCAATTTTTAAGTTATTAGACGTACAGTCTTGAAACTTAGTAAGCAGATTCCTCTCATAGGGTAGAGAACAGATACAAAATGGATTTCTTGAAAATTGCCCCCAAGTAGCGTTGCGGGATTTAAGGGGCGTTATAGATAATTATTTCCATTTTTAAACTATTAGACGCACATTCTTTATATTTGATACATAGATTTCTTTCATAGAGTAGAGATCAGCTATAAGAAGGTTTTGTGAAAACAGACCTCTAAGTGGGTTTGCGGGGGATTAAGTGGCGTAAGAGATAAATATTTTCGTTTTTAAACTACTTGACCTACCTGCTTGAAAATTGGTAGGACTGTTTCTTTCATGGAGTAAATATCCGCTACAAAACGGGTTTGGAGAAAACCGACCCCCAAGGGGTGTTGCGGGGGGTTAAGGGCAGATATAAATAATTATTTCTATTTTTAAGCTATTTGACGCACAGTCTTGAAATTTGATAAGCAGATTCCTCTCATAGGGTAGAGATACACTATAAAATGTGTTTTGTGAAAATTGACCCCTAGGTGGCGTTGCAGGGGTTCAAGGGGTGTTATTGATAAAAAAAATGTGCATTTTTTATTTATTGGAAGCACAAACTTCAAATTTTGCTAAGCACATTCCTTTCATAGAGTTCAATTCCCCTACAAAATGGGTTTTGTGAAAACAGACCCCGAAGTGGCGTTGCGGGGGCTCAAGTGGCGTTATACGTAATTATCCCCATTTTTAAACCATTAGAGGTACAGTCCTGAAATTTGATAAGCAGATTCCTTTCGTAAAGTAGAGAACCGCTACAAAATGGGTTTTGCGAATATCAACTACCAAGTTTGATTTCAGATGATTAAGAGGCGTAATCGATAAATATTTCCACTTTTAAACTATTTGATCATCGTGCTTGAAAATTGGTAGCCATGTTCCTTTCATGGAATAGAGTTTCTCTAACAAAGAGTAAAACGAAAATTGACCCCTAAGGATAGTTGCGAGGGGTCAAGAGGAGTTACAGAAAAAAATTCCTGTTTTTAATTGTTAGACCCATATACTTGAAATTTGTTAAGCATGTTTCTTTTGTTGAATAGGCATCCACTAAGAATGTATTTTAAGCAAATCAAGTTCTGGGAGGGGAGTGCAGGGGGTTACTGGGACGTATTGACAAAAAAAAATTCCTTTTTTCGAGCTACAAGAACTATAATAATGAAATTTGTTTGCATTTTTCTTTTGTTGAATTGAAATTCGCTAAGAGCGGTTATTTTGGAAAACGGCTCTCAACGGGATTACGGGGATATTGATAGTAAAACTTTTGTTTTTTCCCTGTTAGATTTAGACATGAAATTTGGCTTGCATGTTCAATTTACGGAGTAGAGATCCACCGAAAATTGGTTTTGCGGGAATCCACTTGGTTTTTGGGTTACGAAAGAGCAAACATCATTCTATACTTCAATTTTAGAGATTTTTAGAAAATACAAATTAGATTAGTTTTGCCCTTTTTTTTATCGACAGGTGACAGTTACAGGTATAAGTATATTTTTCAATTCAATCGAATTCTTAATGCTAGGACTTAGATATCAATAATTTATACATATATATAGAGCAGTAAAAAA